>JABFQC010000989.1:0-21763 GCA_022817085.1 Psilanteris sp. ZL-2020
GTTACAAAAATGTCTTCAGTCAAGACATTTTTATAGAAAAGATATTATAAGTGTCTTATTATTAGATACTATTTATGTCTTTTGCATGAAAATGTCTCGGTTCAAGACACTTGTTTTAGTAGTGTTTAATTACAATTCTAATATTATTGTTATCTATTTTGTAATAATGTTTATTTTTACAAAGAAAGTTTATCTTTACTTTAAATTGTTAATAATAAATTTGAAATTGAATATTATAAAATTTTTCATATAAGCTGCACAAAAGTAAAAAAAATTATTAAGTATATAAATGATTAAAAAACTAAATTGTTTAATATTCCTATATAAAATAGTTCCGTCATTTTTGTTACCTATAAAGTCTTTTCATTAACAATCAAATTGATTAATTACATTTTTCTTAAACAAATTATATTAACATTTCTGAATGCATTCATTATTGTATTGAAGTTAAATTCTCCGCAATAACTTAGACATTCAGGATTACAGCTTTTCCTCATATCATTTAATTTATTACAAAATTCATACGGATGCACGATAAAAAGCAAATCTAATGAAAACGGTAAATTAAATTAATTAAATGAATAGAATGGAATTAATAAAAGTAATCTTCGCACTAATTTTCGATAATTATTTATCGAGTTATGAGTGATCTGGTCAAGTTCATCGGACAAGAGTAAATTATTCAAATAAACGTGACGATAAAATTACGAGTTTATACTACGGAAAGACAGAAAAAGCAATATTACACTTTTGTGTTAATGGCGACTCTTATTAGCTTAAAGTCACAAAAATACTTAATCTTCGTATATTTATTTACAACATACATAAATTTGTTATCCTATCGGTGCAATCATCAGTGTCGTACAGATTTTTGTAATAAATTCGACATTGATGAATGGCATAGCAATCTGTAAATTTCAATTAAATTGAAAGCGCGTAAGATCTTTTCGTATTGGCAGCGTATGCATGTACATATACGTCATAGGCGCAGACAGGTCTTGCGGCACCCCTGTGGTGTATTTGAGTATGAGAACAACGCTAAATATATTCTCAAAGGACTCATGGAAAATTCATTAGCTCGTCACGGCGCGGCCACCCTTTTGATAATCCGCTGTACGACTGAGATTCGACAATATACGTTAGAAAAGTTTTCGATCAAATTGAAATTCATAATCCCGGTTAGATGTTTGCGGTACTCGCAGTCCGCGTAATTAGATTAATCCGCTTATCCTTTGATTGATTGGACACTGCACGACCGTCGCAATAGCGATCTATCACAGATTGCTCGATACACTAATAAGCATGGATAATGAAATGCATGTTGGATCAAAATTCAAAACATTATAGTTATATTAGGATGTATGTGAAACAATACAACCTTGTTTCAAACCCAGAAGTCAATTATTTTTATTTTATTATTCATTCTTACCTTGATCTTTTATTTAACACAGTTTGGTTATTTATACATGCAATTAATTCTGTGTTTTATATTCATACCAAATCGGCGCAACAAAATTTTCATTTATACAATATATAAGATTGAAATTATCCTTATATTAAGTTATCTTCTTATATTATATTAGCTAATAATCTTATTATTAAACACGAATTGTTTTTTGAAGACATTCAGTTGCGTAAATTTTCTGTAAAATATAAATTTAACATGTATTTTCTTACGATTTCACAATATTTCATAACAACGAGATAAATACATTTTCAAACATTACAATATTGTATGATTAAGTTGAAAAATGTTGTCGTAATTATTTTTCTATGAAATGCGTGATTAATCCAAATTAGTATAAATCTGTTGATATTTTACATGAAACAAACTAATTTCTCTATGATTATAAATAATAAAGCGACATATATTTCGTTTAATTGAAAATGTTTAATTTTATAACCAATTTGCTGTTATAAATTATTCGTTAATATATAATACCAATTTGGATTCATTTGGAAAATAAATTCATATAACAATATGAGGTATACAAGACAAAATATAATATTCTTAGTTTCGCAGTGACTGTATATCTATATAATAATAATAATAATAATAATATTTTATTATCATAATTAGGCATTGTATTAACACAATTTAATTTTTTAATTTATAGTATTAATAATAATTACATACAATTGTCTATATATATAATCAGAGTTATAAGCTACATGTGCAAAATTTTATAAATTAATATTTTAGTACAATACATCAACACATATTATATAAAATGAAATTATATTAATATTATTACTATCATAAATGTTATATTTCTTTATTTCTACTTAGATACATCCATTAATGTAGAGTGACATTCTGCCACAACGAAATGTCAGATAGTTATAATATAATAGTAGGGTCTTTGGTAGATTTAATAGAAACTATTTTCATAAAAGTATTTCGTAAATTACCAAATAATATAAGAAATATTAACAAAGCTTGTTGTAATAAGCTTTGTTATATTAATTTTCATGTTGAAAACAATACAATTTTTTATATTACAAGGATTTAAATAAAAATAATTTAATGATATATCTTTATATAAATATTCTCTAATTTAATTAAAATATTATTTTTATTTACAAATAAGATCATTATAAAAAATTTAATCTGTTATTTAAATACACTAAATAAAGCTGGGACATTTCCAATGGAATTTATGAGTTCATTATATTACTATTATTTTATTAAGGTCATTACACTTAAATATAAAAGTACGTTCGATTTTTTACTTTAGTTTTAAAATACTTTATTATACAAATATGTATAATACAGATGTTTGTAAAAAACAAATTATTAAAATTAATTACACATCACGTACTTATAATGTTATATTATTTATAGAATTATACTATTATCATTATTTAATACTTAAATCTGCATATAAATATTTGCATAATATTTTCGAATCATACATTATAATGTATAAATTAACAGATATAAATATTTGTAACTACAACAAAATTAACACATTAATATTAAAATTTATTATAATTGAATATACGAATTTTAAATTTTAATCATATAATATTGCACTTCTAAATGATTAATAATTAAATTATAATAAATCTAATGAAAAAAATCATTTTAAATATTCCAAATCCACAACACATAACAACTGCAGATATAAAGTTTGTGCAAATTAACATATTACGTTAAATATTAAAAAAACATGCGCTGTTACAGTAATATGAAGAGTATAATAATATTTCACACTGAATCACCTAATTCATCATTCAAGCATTCACCTATTCTTGACGGCCTCTTTCCTCGCTGGGGATTCTGAGAGTCAGCCTTTATGCAACATAAATGCAAATACACACGACGCAAATATAAATATATATATATATATATATATATACATATTACATGTTTTGTATAAATCACAAAGAATTAATTTCAGTCAACACGTACAATAAGATTATACGGCAATATGTCGTATATTATTTATATATTGCGGTTCTTTTAATTTTATCAGAATTAAAAGAGTTCACATCGTAATAATTTCACTCTTCACACCTTCGCTCCATTAAAGCAATTTTTTCAAAAAATTTTCTTCTTAATTTTTTATCACTCATTAATATCACGATCCATAAAGTAGGTTGTAACACTCGGCAAACTTTTAATACGATCAACTCATTATAAACAAAGGCATACAAACAGCCAAAAAACCAAGGTGATCCCATAAGCAGGTACAATCTCAAAAATACCATGTAATTTTTTTTTAAATTATTAGTTTGATTGCTCGTTGCAATTTCAGTACTCTGATTTATTTTTATAACTTTGTAAGTAGTGTATACGAATAAAACGTTATTGCAAAGCAGAGTTAATGTTGGAAGAAAAAAGAAATAGTAATTCACCACCCATCGTCGACATCCATCCCGATAAGCTGAATATTTCGGTTTCAAAATAAAATCTTTAGGTACACCAGGTGTAAATTCAAAAAACGCTGCAAATATAACTGGTAGAAGAGCAGAACCCCACGCTAATATACCATATATTAGTAGTTTTCTGTTATCTTCGTAAGTACTCCGCAAACATTCGAATCTGGTTATTACTAAAGTCATGTCGTAACAAATAACATTCAGCCAAAACACAGTGGATAATGTAAAATATTGTAGAATTAACCAGAGACAACTTACAGCAAAATCACTAATGTAGCAATCACATTTTTCGAAATATCCAAGAGTGCAAAGCATAATTCCTAAACACATCAACGAAATATAATGTCTTAGTACTGATCTATTGTAAAGACTTCTACTTAATTCTGGAACAAAATAGTAGATCGTGACAATAATCTTACACAAAATAATGTGGGCTATATTGGCAGGCATATATGTTGGTGTTCCCCACATTTCTATCTGGGTTATACCTCCATCGTTCGTGTTATTTTGTTTTTCAAAACAACTTGCAAAAAGTTGACTTCCATTCAGCATAATATCTGTACACATATCTGTGGTTGAATTTTCCCCAACGAAACTGTATATAATCGAATAGTCTTTATTTGGACACGTAAAATTCAAATCACCAATTTCCTTGGCATTGTGATCATGAATTTCATAACTGTTATTGTCAAAAGTTCGCACACACTGATAATCTTTGTTAAATGAATATCCCATATAACAACATTTATTCTGAGGTAAATCTATTTCGTACAAGTCATCCATTATGGATATTATAAATTTATTTATATTTTTAATTATTGAATCAAATAACTTTTAATTGTGAAACACAATTTATGAGCAAGTAGTTACTCGAGCGTTTCAATGAACACTGATTCGTTTTTTCTTCTACACTTGTAATGCAATGCATTAATCAAGAGGAGGGAGTAATTTCTGGCATGATTACTACATGTTTATATTGCAGAAAACAAGGAAAGTTTCATAATATAACATCGGCTATTTCGATTCATTTCAATTTCTTGAAATCGGAAATAATAAAGTTTCCTCTTACAATATAAGCATAATTATTATGTCGATAAATCATCATTGTGATTGATATCATTGAAGTTAATATAAGATATATTCATCAATAAACTAGGAATAAATATAAACAAACTATAAGCCAAGAAAATATTTTTAAGCATTTATTGTATATTATATTCAATAATAAAGAAATAATTATAATGGTATACAATTTAAGTGTATATAGACAAAATATAATATGAATATTTCGTTATCATATTATTAACTGTAATTATTTTATGTATTACGTTAAATAATTCAGTTTATTTAAATTTAAAATTAATAAAATTAACTAATGTATTTCATAATTAAATTGATTTATATTATTTGTTCTATTTTGTAAAATATGCAGCAAATTATGATTGTTTGATTCCAGATGTATTATAAAATTTAATTTATTATTATTTTATTAATAAAATTACGCATTTCATTAATTTTATTATACATTATTTAAAATTTAAATCATTTTACATTTTCGTAATTTCGTAAAAAGTTAAAAAATTTGCGAATTGAACATAAATCGGATATTCATCATCTGGAACGTTAACTGCATATTTTATGAATTCATTATAATCATATAAAGTTCTCACAATTAAAATATTTGCATCAATCATTTTGCTAATATTAGATTTTGAAATGTTTTAGTTAATAGTTTTCTATTTTACAAATTATAAAAAAAAATTTAAGGAAATATTGTTATAGAAGTATAGATTTTCCAGTTATATATGACGTTTCGATTCTCATAAGAATATATAAAAAATATATAAAATATTAAATGATTACAAACATTTTCATTGAATAATTTCTATAATCTAAGGACCCATTGCCGAGATCTTCCACAGTTCGAGGACGTGTTGTACAAGCAAGTCGTTCAAATATTTTTAAAATAATAAAACAATTTCTAAGCGTCTATTTTGACGACTGGGTCAAAATAAGGAACAGATTATAATCCCCAATTTCAGTGATCTTTTGCCGTGCTTTATTTCCATAACGCCAATATAATATTTAGATATATGTGTATATTAATGCTATGCAAATGAAATATTATAAAATATATAATCTGATTAATAAGATAATAATAACAAAGCAAGTAAATAAATTATAATAGGTGAAATTTTACATTTTACTATAATATATATAGGTATAGTATTATACTATTTTATTTTTAAGTACACTGAGAGAAATTTAATAGTAAAAATTAGCATGAATAATGGTAATAGAGCATTACGACTGAAAAATGATCATTTTTAACACGTTTCGTGTTAATTTTTAACATTTTTTGTGCGATTTTTTAACACTTTTTGTGTTATATAGTAAACAGGGTAGTAGTTTCGAGGACAGATCAGTAAAATACAATACTAGGGCCCCCTATAACCTCGAAGCTGGGGTGTGATTTTTGGCTAGAATTTTAGAAGGACGGGGGAGGCGAAGCCTTTCTGCATTTATGCCGAGAGGGCGGCCTCCGGTCAATTTCTGCAATAAAACAATTTTGCACATCCATATCCAGGCGCCCAAAAAGTTGCTGTATATAAATATATATATATATATATATATATATATATATATATATATGTTCCGGAATGGTACTTTTAAATACTTGCCACATTCCGGCACTCTACATATATATAATAAATGCTAATGAATAAATATCTATATAAATTATATAAAACCGGAAACTACTTAAAAATTCTAAAAGTTAACATTTTACTTATATGAACATTCACATATTATTTATTATATATTCAAATAACAAAAGTCTTTTAATATGAAATATCTTTGTCATACAAAATCACTTATGATTAATATGTTTCCACTTATCCTGAATGTAAATTATCTTTCCTAATTTTTAATTAAAAATAATACTGTTTTTTTATAAATAATTAAAAAGATTAAATAATATTTCCAGATAATATTACATGTTAATAGATAAAAAGAACTACGAATCTTTAAAAATCGTTATACAAAAGTATAAAATATTTACATTTAATAACGTTTCGCTAGAATCATTATCGTTATTATATAACCGGTTTCATATGAATGCTGTTCAACATTTTTATCCTTTAATTTTATTTCACAGAAGCATGATAAAGACTTTGCTTCTTATTTCTCATCAGTAGCAAATAAATAGGTTTTATTTATATGTATAGATCAGTTGAAAAATCATATTTTGTTCAATCTAAAGTAATCATAAATAATTAATTTAGTTTTGAATAATTGTAGTTTTTCTTATTTTTGGTGTCATTTAAACACTATAATAATTGTGTTGCAATTATATTCAGATATATTATAATAAACCTTGATAGCATTTATTTTTACTAACTTCTAATTTATATTTGTAATTCACTTATTATTTAATTTTTTTAATAATAATACTAAATGAATAATGAAGTATCACATTAAGTGTATTTCTGTTGCGTGTATAATAAATAAAAATGTATGTTTTATAAACATTTTTAATATTACAATGTAATAATTCTTCTATTATTTAGAGTAATAAATTTTTAAGATATTTGTATTTAGATTATGTTAAGAGACGCTGAGATTTACTTAAATGCAATAATAAAAAAATAAATGTTAAATTAAATATTTTAATAAATTAATATTTTTCGCAATTTGCCAAAAATACGTGATTCTTATCAAAAAGTGTTATATTAAATAGTAATTATTATTGCAATAGTTACTTAATAAGGGATTAAACCTGAGACTGTAATGTAATCTAATTATTATTGATTAATTAATTAATTAGTTAATTAATTTGAATATGTATTAAATGTAAAACAAGGTTTTCGAACTGAATAATCGTTACTAAAATATAATAAGAAATTTTTAATAGATTCTGAAATTGATATGAACTGAACTGAATTTATTTAAATTAAAGTGTATACTGTGTAGTACATATAAATAATATATATATCCTATTTGTATTTATACAGAATCATAACAAGGTTTAAGTCGAAATTCAGACTCTAATTTCAATCTCGAAACATCTAAATTTCCCTGTTTAAGATCAAACTAATTCAAATATGTTCAATCCAGCCCTGTGCAACTGTTTAATTAATGCTATTGAAAAACTGTTCCACAAAAAGTAGCAGCCGGCGAGGGCGCTGCACACGGTTGATCGATTCATATAGAAACATAACCTTAAAAATCTGATCAAAATTATTAAAATAATGTATGAAAATGACGTTGTGTACATATAAAATGACACATTATTCTATAAAAGTAATACGGATATTTATTCTAATAGTTTTCATACAAAATTAACAGTTATGTTCGTCTATGTTTCGATCTACCTTATACAGCGCTATCTGGTGAGTGAGATGTAATTGTACCGAAGATTTTGGCCAGTTACACTCCCCTGGTTCAATCAAATGACATGAAAAATAAAAAAAAGAGTACGGACAAAAGAAACAAATATAATTTTTAATAATAAAACATTTTATTTATTGAAAAAATATGTAAATATCTACTATTAAAAGTGTAAACCAATGCGTGTAGTATCTTGTAATTAATAATCTTATAATATAAATTCATAGAAATAATACAATATAACGTTGGATGTAAAGTTTGAAAGGAGGGTTAAAATTGTAATTTCTTTATTTCTTTATTCACGGACAAAAGTCCAATTACATAATTATATTCAATTTATCAAATCTAATCTGTAATATCAAATCTAAAACCTAATTTAAATCTCTTTAACCTAAACACGGAAAATTTTAGACGTATCCAGTTTGAAATCAGTTATCAGGTTGAATCTACATTTTCATTCATCTTTAATAAATTTGAGGTCAAATTTTGAATAAATCCAAAAGAATGTTAAAATTGGAATTAGGGGTGGATTAATTCTTTGATTGATTTATGTTATAGAGAAATATTTAGAATATTAAAATTTTATACTTTAATTTTGATAAAATTCAGATATATTAAATAGAATCAAAATTAATTATGTATTAACTTCCAGAAAAATATAATATTACAAATAATTTAACTTTTAATAATTGGAAATGCTTATTATTGACCTCATTTTAAATCATTTACAAGTTAAGATATTTTAAAGACTGATTTATTGAAACAATTAAAAAAATATTTACATTTTAAACCAAAATTCTCATATCATTAATTTATCATTAATGTGTATGCAACTTTTATTAAACTGTGCATTAAATATTTATCTGTGCAAAAATCAAGTTTATGTTAACTACTGTAGAAGAAATCGTAAATAATTGCATAATACTGTCGCTGAACATTTTAATTTCCGATTAACTTTCATCACAATTTGATGCAAATAGACGTTTTTTTTTAATATCCATAACAGGTGAATATTTGTATAGTGGTTTGTCAACTTTGATGATGATTCGTGAAACCTTGTCGTTCTTTACATCTGATGCAAAAATCATAAGTTGTCTATAATGATGAGAGTTGTACGTGCAGTGCATACAAGACGACAAGTAACAGAAACCGATAACCATGCGCTGATTGAAAGTTAATTAAATATTATTAAGCTATAATATATTAATTTTAATATGTTTGTGAAAAATACGTTGTCATTGATTACATTTATTTCATTATTCACTGTAAAATCGTCAAGTAAAGATGTATTTAAGATTGTTAATTGCTGCAAAAATGATAGTGTATTAACTAACAGCACTCAGTGTTCTCAATCTTTTTACGAAAATATATTGTCAGCAAAAATCGTGAATATATCTAATGAAACTTATACGACATGTTTCGTAGGTAAGTAAATATATACTAAAACTATATCCTCATCAGTGCCGAATATATAGTTTTATTTTATATTATTATATTTCATGACATGCTATTTTGCAGAAAATATGTAATTTTAAAAACCTTAGCTCGTCGGCCCGCTCCCGCGAGCCTTAATAAGGAATAATCCAAGAAATTATTAGGCAATCTAGAAATGCTTAAAATAAATATTATACACTCAGAAAAATTAAACTTAGAAAAGTGCTGTTTATAACACTAATTTGGCGACATTAAAACAAACTCCTAAAAATTACTGTTTATAATAGCATTATACTAAAAAATAGAAGGAAAATTTGGTATGAAAAACAGTATTTTTACAAGGAAAAACAGTAATTTTTAGGTTTTTACTTTAATGCCTCCAAATTAGTATTATAAACAGCAATGTTCTACGTTTAATTTTTCTGAGTGTAAGTTTAAAATAATATACAAAGATTAATAATTATAGAATTAATAAATTGTTAATTAATAATGTATATACATTTTATTATTAATTACTGTAAAAATTACATTTTGAATGAAATTACAATAAACAAATTGTTGCTTAATTAGATTTGATATAAATTTACGTGTAATTTAGATTAAATAATTAGTATAATTTTAAAATAAATTATTACGTATGTTTTATAAAATAAAACATATATAATCCTTTAGCAAATTTTTGTATTACCAAATATTGTATTTAATTCAATAAATGATGAGCTCCTGATTTTTAATAATTATCGTTTTTAAGTATTTATATTACAATAAATTTATCATCATTAAATGCAATTAAACTTGTTTCAGCATTTGTAAATAAATTATTCCTGTTTGAATGACAAATTCATTAATTTTAATCAAAAGGTGAGGAATATGTTTTACAGATTTATTTTTATTTACTTTTAAAAAATATAATGTATATAATATTTAAATACTTATTATCATATTTTTTTCATATAATAATAAATGTATTTTTGACAAAGTCATGCATTTAAGATAAAATTTCACAATAATATTATTACTTTAGAAAGAATCCATATTTCAATATCTTAAAATACTACATCCAATTTATATCATTATATTTATAGTTGAATTTTTTAAATATTAATAATAAATAATTTTGTTACATTTTATGGACATCTTATGATAAATCTCTTACAAGGTTTATATTTAATTTCAAAAATATCCATATTCATTTTATTTGATGTTATTTTTATATCAGAATTTTTAATTTAAAATATATATTTTTTATTATAAATTTTGTATATATATATATATAATTAAATTTTACAAAAAATTAATAGTTCAATATAATTATTTAGGTAATGATATTTAATAAATTTCTGCTTACATTCTACATCTTAGTAATCTATCTATATCTTAAATAATAATAACATTATATGTATTTACTACCGTATGTGTTTATAAATATGTTAAAGTATTTTAATTGTATTAAGTTACTTTAATTATACAATTTTTCTTATCGATTGTTGTATGTCAATTATATATATTGGAATAAAAATATTTTCAATGTTTTACCCAATGCTCTATTTTACACTGAGAGAGAAAAATAGTATATTCAGTAAATTTAACTATAAATTTTCAGTAAAGTAGGCCATAACTGAAAAATCAGTTAATCCAATTAAAAAGATTAGATATTTTGATTGCACATAGCAGCGAATTATGACACTTGAATTAACAAATTCAATCAATTTTACTGAAGATTTCAATTATTTCAGTTAAAAATGTCAGTTTTGGCCGCATTACAACTTAAAATTATAGTTATTTTAATCAAATCTAAATTCCTCCGTTAATTTTACTGAATTAACGGTTATGATATTAGTTTAACTAAACTTTTAAGTAGATCTTACAAAGTAATTTTTTGTCAATGTACTATTCTATATACTATCCTAATAATTTCATTAATATATGAACCATATATTTTCATTATATCATTCACATATTAATCATATATTAGTAATATATTATCAACATATTCATCAAATTACTAGGGTAATATTGTTTAATTAAATATTGAATCATTTAAAATGTGTTTAAAATAACTTTTAGTTTCTTATATACTTAATTATTATAATACTTGTATATATTATCTTCATCAACATTAGATATACTCAAAAGTAATATATATATATTTTTTTACAAAATAGTGGAACTCAAAATAAATTACATGCGTATATTACTAAGTCTTTTATTTAATACCTTAGACTAAATTAATTAGCAATAAGTAAGTTGAATGACAATTTTAATTTAGAACATTGTAATTAGTAGACTAGTTAATTCCTATTTTATAGTAAAACTTTTTGCTGTCTTGCATTTTTATAGATTTTTACAATGTGTAGTAATATATATTATTATATAAAATTAATAATAAAATATTAATATTTGAATATAAATATATATAATTCGTATAACGATAATTTTAAATATAATAATAACAACAATATTCAATAAATTCATAGCAAAAATAATAGAAAAATAAAATAACATTACAATATTCATTCACGTTTATTGGATCAATATGAATTTATTCGTGAATATCTATTATAATATTAGACAATATCTTTATACAGTAATGCGGATATATAAATACATTTTATTTAATGTTTGTAAAATGATATTATTATATTATATATTTTTTCTAATCAAACTTACATAACTAATAAATTACTATTATACACGTACTACAAAAGCATATATTTTTCTTCTTTTTTCTTATAAATACACGTAATCTGTCTATGTTATTTAAAATTTTTATATTTCAAAAATAACATAAAATCAATAAAACGAAAGTATGATTTTATTTTTTTTAATTTCTGTTTATTATCTATTTATTATATATATTGTCTTTTTTAGTATTGATAATTTTTTTACAGATTCCTTTACCAACTGTAGTAATATTTCATTAAATGATATCATCATCATAAAAAATTGCTCAATCAACCAAACATGTGATGACATCTCAACCCCGTTAAATTTGTGGGGTGCAAACATGGTCCCAATGGCGAATACAATCTACATCTTTCCATATCTATTCGTAGTCATATTATACATCTATATGAAATCATCACAAAAACGTATATATGACCGAGCTGTGATGTGCTTTTGCATGACCCAAGTATGTACCAGCTGCATCATTTGTTTTATGGCATATTTCATACTCTGTCACAAACCACTCCATAGTACATCGTATGCATTGTTTGGATTATCATTGATGTTTCTGACAATATCAGCAATGCTGTGGCAATTAATCATTTGCCTTGACATGACTCTGACAATCACTCGATTCGAATGGGCACCAAGCAACGGCATAAAACGGAAGGACGAAGACCGAAAATTCTTCCTATACTCTATTCTGGTTTGGGGTGTAACTGTTTTGTTAACTACTTTTGCAGGTTTTATTGAATTTATTTCAATCGTGCCACAAAATTCGATTATTAAACCACGTTTTGAAAATGTTCATAGCATAAACGTTACGGTCATATTTTACGTTATTACAGTTCCCGTTTTCGTGTGTATTATTAATAATGTCTTATTTTTATATACAACATACATTATAGTACAAACTAGGAAAAGTACGCATATGACAGTACAACATAAAAGACATCAAATGAAAAAGTATTTATTTTATTTAAGATTGTATTTACTGATGGATGCTCCATGGCTCTCAGGAGCCCTTGGTTCTATTTTTCCAAATTTGTGGATTTTTAAATTTGTTCGAATGTCACAACCGATTGCTATGCTGTTTGCAATGTTACCAAGAAACAAGTTTCTTATTATCATTCAGTCACTTAGAAAATTATGTATGTGTAAAACTTTAAGAAACGGTTAATCCTATAATATATCGAGTGTTTCTGTCCTAAATCGAGTTTCAATCCTAAATATTGATTGTTAATTAATAAATATTTTAAAATTTAACAAATAAATAAATAAATATAATGCACATGTATATAATTAATAATGTTATTTATAAAATAATATAATTATTAATTTCATACAAATTTCAAATTCAATTAATTTATACAGGTACTTGAGGATCGTGAGTATTTCACCTGCTCTGAAATATATTAATCAACTAAATTACTTGCGAATTGTAATAATAATGATCTGATGATAATAAAGCTAGTTACGATATAATTACAATAATAGTTATTATTATCCTATCTTTATAGGTTACGAGATGCGAACACTAAAATTCAGTTGAAATTAAGCTATTTCCAGGCCGGTAATAGTCATAGCGCTTCTCTAATAGACTCCTTAACTAGGTTATGTTCAAAACGAAGTACTCGACCTGGATTACAACATTACTCATATATTTTTAATACACCACAAGCTTCACAATACAGTTTCTAAGACAATACTATTTATATTAAATTAACGTACATATACTTCGCCAGATTCTGCAAATTTCTATTAACTTAAATTTATATAGCTAAATCTCGACATAACTACCCTACAGTTTTTATATAATAAAATATATTATTATTATTAAATAAATCAAAATGTTAAGAACATGTTAACATAAACATAATATAACATATAATTTATATAATTATATTTAATTGAATTAAAATTACATAGTAAAAGAAACGAAATAATAAAAAATAAATAGTTTACTGTGTATAAAATTGGAAATGTTGAAGTATTAATGGTTTAGATATATTTTATTATTTTATTATAATACAGGTTGTACACACAGCGGATACAAGATATTTCATCCAATACTTATATGGATAAAAGAGGACGTAAGTACAAGAAAATACGTAGCTTTACGAGGGTTAGAGAACTGGAGAGAAAATTGAAAATCGAATCAACGACTAAATCCGATTACATCAAGACCCGACTTCATAACCGCAGGCACAGTCCCACACGCGTTCATCATCTACGAATCTCAGATTGCACGCTTTTCACTTTGACGCATCCTTGCATTAACCAGTAAAATTAAATCATTCGTTAGTCGTGAGTAATTCACAAATTGTTTCAACTGGACGACTTCCAATTAAATATAAAATCGTCTCTATCATTCATTAATTGTAAATATTTTTTTTACATTATACAATAGTTATTATTTTAATCTAATATTATGATTTATAATATCTCGATAAATAAAATTACAAGTAATTGTTATACAAGCAAAGATTTACTTGTACAGTATGGTTTATTTATATAACTATGTCATATTATAATACGTTACATTATATTATATTGTAATCATTAATTCTTTATTATTCATTCATCGTAAAAAGAAATAAATAATTTAAGTGGATATGTATATTTTATAATAAATTATAATAAAAGAAAATTAACGAATTTGTTTCAAATTTAATTAATTTTAGTTGTTTACGCTAATGCGTAAACATCTCAACGTGTGGGGGGGGGGCTTCCCCCAATACTTCTTTAAAATTCTAACGAAACTAACGAACGAGATCGGACAGCCCCAGCATCATATAATACTGGTCCGTCCTATTAAGCACCACTTCATATATACACTGATGTGTATCAGGACAATTTTGCTAAGTTGCAAAGACCCATTATACAAAATTTATCATGTATACATTTGTATATATATATATATATATATATAATATAATGACATTTGCACAAACCAAGCATATGATTATACGAGACAATTTCTGTGGGATAAAAATAAAGCAATTGAGGAATCAAATCTTAGGAGAATATTATTGAGACTACATTAATATTAATATACATTATATATATTATATTAATTATATGAATATTCTCTTAATATTCTCGTAATATTTTTTTTCTAAATCGCTTTATTTTTATCAGACAGTAATTGTCTCGTATAATCATACGCTTGGTTTGTGCGAATGTCATTTTGAAAAATAATAGATCCCAAATCGCTACAAAGACAAAGAGCAATCCATCTCCTTCACTTAAACGTCATCCATAACTTCTTCATAATAACCTTCTATTTTCTACATGCTTGGTCCATACCTTCTTCTATCAGTTCAAGAAAACCATGATATGATAACAATTTCATGGTTCTTTCTTTCGACATAGTGAAGCACATCCGTGACGTATCATCTAACCTTATGTTTTTGATTACAGAAGATTGTAAAGGAAATGAAAATAGAAAGATATTCAACTTTATTTCTTATAATATTAACTAAACTATGTTAGTCGCTATTATTTTCTATTAAAACATGATCGAATTAAAACTCATGTCATATTGATGTGTCAATATTTGCAACAATCAATTATTTCTCGTTAAAGTAAGTTTAAAGCATAATACATTTAGAAAAAAATTGACTAAATTAAAAATATATTAGAAAAATTAAGCATATTTGAATAATATATGCTGTGATGATTTCTATTCTAAGGAGCTTGTCGTTTGATGCTTCAAAAGCTGAGTCATCTTTAAAGCAAGTCTCTTGCACCTAGCGGAAAATTGGAGTGAACTAAGTTTTCACGTAAGAAGCTCATATTTTCATCCTCTTAATATTCATAACTGGAAAGGGGTGGACAGTCATTTTTCTATATAAAGCAGCTGATACCTAACTTTTATAGGTTATGAGAAAGATGGTAAGTTTAAAGCTTGCATAAATCCTACTTCTATTTTAACTGAATTATATTATAGATATTTAAAAGATATAATTTAATGAATAAACATGCGGATGGTTTCTTGTATCTATCAAACATAGATATATATCAATTTCCTTCTGTATTTTTATTTATCAACAATCCATTCTAAAAATTATTTGAAACATTTAAAAGTTAAGTTATCATGTTTCAAATTTATAATTTTAATTTTTATTTTGTATTTTAATTTACTATATATATAATGTTGAAATTCAACAATTTCAAATAAATTTAAAATAAAAAAACAATTATCACTCGTTACTTTTTACTATCCTGATAACCATCAGATTTCAAATAAAACGTTGCATTTGAACTTGTAGTAATTCAATGCAATCAAATGTTGAAATGTCACGCTTCGTGATACGCTTGAAAATGTTGTTAACAAAACTTTACATTCATGTAGTAGAGAATTTTTTATATTTATGCAACAGATAAAGTGAATAGCCAGTTAACAAAAATATTGAACGTTCCTTTTGCAATCAAGTTCAATATACCTTATATGGCGCTGTTAGTACATGGTATTGACATATATGAAATAAATTAATTTCATACTAAATTATTACATGAACCTATTTGAGTAGTAAACAATGTAATTGTGCATATGTTTAATATTTTATAATTATCTTGTTAATTTTTATAATAAGTTAAATTTAGTGATTACATTTTTTATTGTCACATCAAATCACATTGATAAATATTATGAAGTTATCAATTCAACACCTCCGCAAATTCACTATAGCATCACACTAAATCACTAAAAACAAAGAAACTTGATTTATTTTACAAAACAAGTAGTTTAAAACGTTTGCTTCAAATGCGTTTACAATTATGTGGAACTCATTATAAGTTTTGGAATACAAAATACGTCATAAAAAAAGAAAAAAGATTAATAAAATAATTAAATAATAATTAACGTATGTTTTGCTTGAAATTAATTTTAAATTAACAGAAAAATTTTCTTTTCAAATTTATTCATAAATACGATAGAAATAAAAAAATTGTTTTTAAAGTGTTTTGTTAATATTTGGAAAGAACTGTTTGGAAAAGAATAAAACAACAAATAAAACACGGTTACTGAGATTAAAAAAAATAATTAAAAAAGACATTATGATGAAATTTAATCAAGAAAATTTATAATAATAATGTAACTGTTAAAAAAATATAATCTTACAAATTTTACAATACTAAATAATATTACTAACAAAATTCAAGCACACACACACACACACACATTAACTTTAATTGCTTTAAAACTCTAATTGCTAAGTGTTATAAGTAAACTAAGTGTACATATTTTCAATAATGTACATATTGAATAATGTTATTAACATATAATATATTAGATTAACATTGAAACAAATGTTAATAGTATAAAATAGATAAAGTAACTGTGTTAAAATTTGTATAATTCACATTTATTTGTTCGTAACGGCAATCCATTTAGGACATTTTAAATATTTTGCTGAACCCTCTGTTTTTATCCTTTATTTCGTTTCGTATGTCACACTAAGAACTCGAAATCCGTATTTATTTCGATTTAATCAGAAGAAATTTCGATATAGAGTTTGGGACAAAGAATGAGAAGAGGGGAGAAAGTCGAAAATACGCAATTTATTTGAATTCTAAGGAAATGAAACCGAAAACCAGACAAATAGGAAATTAAGTAGCGGTTGCTGAAAATACGTTTGAATTTTGACGAATGCAGATTCCTTTTAATAAATTTTATTGTAATAAGACACTATTAAAAATAAATACATATGTTTAACATGGGACATAATAAAAACTAATTGTGAAAACTTCTATTATTATACGTCACTATTATACGTATTTACTAATGCTTATTTCAAACAACAAAATTTTGTCAGTTATACAAGTTACTTATGAATAATTTGTGTTTTTATTGTGTATAATAATATTAATAATAATAATAATAATAATACATAACACAATATATTTTAAATAATATAATATGAAATAGAGACGAGCATACTATATAAATCACTTTAATAACGACTTACTTGACTCTAGAAAAACCGTAACTGTCTAGAAGACAGTTGTAAATTTCTAGTTAATAATGTAGTTTCCTACAACAACAGTATAATATATTTAAATGTACTCCCAGTCCAGATGAAAGCTAATGTAACTAGATCGACAATCTCGTTTGTTTTGCCATTATAAACGTTGCTTAATTAGATACAGATTTATCAGGACTTTAATTTTAATTAAGGCCAAAAATTTTAATATAAATAATTGTTATATATTTCTGACTAGTATATTTTTGAAATCGGTTTTCTTTTCTTTAAAATATTGAAATCGAATACATTGTTCTTCTTTACTTTAATTTATATAGTAAAATGCTGAAAATTAAAAAAAAACATAAAATGAATTCTTTCGTATTTAAATATATAATTATACGTTCAGTTTTAAATAAACAGTATTTAGGTGTTTATTGTTTACATAATATTATATTTACTATTCTAAATTATAAGTAAAGAAAAATATATTTTAATAAGAAATATATATATTAAAGGAAAACCATCGTATACGAAGCATTTAGATAATGAGAAAATATTATACTTCACTTTTATGAAATAAATTAGTAATTCAAATTTACTTTTTTTCGCGGTACATCTATTGCACGTATGATTATGTTCGCGCATGAGGTACAGTTCGATGCTTGAGCATGCCGGTTGCGTTACGTTCTGGGTGAGTTATTCTTTCGGTTCGTTGTCTCACCATTGTGTTATGTAGACGAAGACGATGCTTCTACATTGCTGTCTTTCGTGGTGAATTCTAAGTGAACGAATCCTGCTGCACCATCGGGGTACGTAGCGAATTTATTCAAGAAGAATAAGAATAAGAAGATGGAGGCAACGGGTTTAGGAGATGGAAGGGAGTCTAGCACGACAAGGAAGAGGAGAGGCCTTGATACGTTTATCTGCGTAGGTAATACGCGAAAAGGGAGTGGTTAATTATCGGTCTTATTTTCTTAGTGGCTACGAAAGAAACGAAAGAGAATTCTATGAAGAAAAGCACATCAAATGCTTTTTCTCTCCTATTCATTACGTCAATCTATTAAATGTTCAAATGCTTAAAAGGGTTGTTTCAATTGGAGCCAGTAATACGTTTGCAGAAGATTTTCTCGGCTTCTTTCAATAAATAATCATTTTAGATGACGAACTGCTTATAATCAATATTAAAGGCCGTTTATTACATCTGATGGAAAATTTGCATTGCTCAAAGATTCATAAATGTATCAAGGATTATGCTTTATACGAAGGATCACAAAAGATGATAATTAAGTAAACCCTATAAAATTCTTGTTTTCAATATTTTTATACTAACTTAAATATTTATTAGCACTAAATTGTTATCTAGTGCTTAATATTAAGAATATTTTAAATAATTGGCATATCGTAATTTTTAATTTATTTCATGTATTTATGCTGATGTCATTTAGTCAAATTTATTTTATAAAAATATATGTACTTTTTTTACTTTACTAAAGTAGTATATATAAATGTATAATAAATATTGAATATATGAAATATATAAGCATTGTATATAATATATTTTTTAAAGAAGTTTCATTTTTATTTTATCTATATGCTAAATTACATTAATATATAATTCCTTAATTATTGATAGTTTAGATCTTATATCATGTTCATATGATTCATATTATAAAAAAATATATTTTTCCATTAGAATTAAGAATAATTTTTTAATATTTTAAAATAAAAAGCAAATATTTTATAATCTGTAAGATAAATATTGATTAAATTGTATATTCTTATTAAAATAATAAAATTCTCTATTATATATTCGAATATATTTATAAAAATAATAATTATGTAATTAATAATTATAACAATAAATAACAGTTATTTATAATAAATTCTAGTAATAGTTATATTTGTAAAGTATATTTGTTTTGTCTTTATAAATGTAAATAAATGTGTAGAAACGTATACAACTATCATTTCCAAAAAATATCCTGTTTTTGTTATTTACAGTTCTAATCATTTCCTTGCTTTATTGTTCTTAATAGATTGTGAAAATTTACCTCACCTTGTCGCACATAAAATATATATATATACGCCAAAATATATTTTATATATTTCATATATTTTTATGTATATTTAATTTATACTATTGGCATATATTCAATGATATATTTGTTAACATATAAAGTGAACATGTAAGTATAGAATAAATTATATATAAAATGTTTGTAAGGAATGTATGTATATATATATTTTACAATTATATATTTTATATACTTTAAAATATACAGCAAATATATAAAAATAATATTTAAAAATATATTTAATATACAAGTTGCAAAAGCAATTCAGTTCATATAACAAAACTAATAAAATTCTACTTCCCGTGAATAAATCGAGGACATGGTGAGAAAGGCAGCGTCGGCACATAATGGAGAGAGAAGCAAAGCAGAATCGACGTTCATTTCTTTGATGGGTGACCGTTCTAGTAAAACATGTTTATTTATTTATTTATTTAAAATTATCGGGAATATTCCTTTACAAAATCACACAAAAAGATAAAAAAAATAAGCTAATTAACAAACCGTAATAAGACAGAGATTACAAAATAATTGATAAATTGTGAGATGCATATTCATACATTGGTAAGTTAATAATTTGAGCACCGCGCAATATTTCATTGGCCTTACGGATTAGACGTTCGATAGAGTCATTGTATAAAAAATTGGTGTTATGTTGAGTGGTAGTGACAATAGCTGTAATATATTTTCGTATCGAATTGTAGTATTGTATTGTGTAAAATTTAAATAAGGTGGGGGGAGAGGTAGGTTATAGTTGATAACAATATAAAGAAAAATATGGTCGGTATAAAGATGTCTAGTTACTAAGGGTAAAATATTACATAAACTCAAAACGGTATTTAAGTTATGGTCGAAAGGATCAATCTGCAAACCACTTTTACGCGCAAAGTCCCGTAAAAATTTATGTTGAATACGCTCAATGCTCCGTAAGTCATTCTCGTAATGAGGATACCAAACCAGGGAAGCATACTTAAGAATAGGTCTAACCAATGACGTGTAGAGAACTCTGTATGTAGTTGGATTTACCAAATTGGCGCTGTTTCGGTGGACAAAACCCAGAGTTTTCATTGTGCGAGTTGTAATAACGGCAATATGAGATGAAATGAACCATTGGAAGAGTAATATACACCAAGATCGCGTATTGATGTTACATTTTCCAATTCTATACCATTAATATAAGCAAACGAGATAGATTGTCTTTTCTTTGTAAAATTTCATTCTGTCACGTGGTACGTAGTAGAACGGTTATAATCATTTTCGATCCGTTTTTAAACATATATAACAGATTAATTGTTAATACTGTGATATTGGAAGTGTCAAATTTATGTTCGTGACGCTAAATTGGTT
>JABFQC010000990.1:0-21762 GCA_022817085.1 Psilanteris sp. ZL-2020
ATTTATCCGCACTCTTGTTTTGCGGATCGCCTTAATTAATCAAGACATTGTGTGCGCGCGAAGCACACCTCTGGTCGTTATAAATTGATTCGTGAAATGATTATAAAATGAACGTAACTCAAGTTTGTCCGATTTTTGGTCGTAAATAGGTTCTTGGGGAGGACGAGGTAGCGGCAATGTGGTCGTCGGATCCCCAGGGGCAGGGGGCACGTCGAACAGCAGTAGCAGCAGTGGTGGTTCGTGGAGAACTGGTACCCCGAGTCCCCCGCTGAGCGACGAGGGTGCACCGATGAACGGCACTGTCTGGCCGAGCGCACATCACGTCTCGCACAATCATCATCTGCAGCAACAACAGCCACATTACGCCCCCAATTCGACGTCAGGCTCACCCACGAGAAACACAGACGAAGGCATCGTGCCGGATTTCCTGGAGGAGCGCCCGCGAAAGAAAAAAGTAAATCATTGCCGAATTCAATTCGAGTCACTTCACCACCGTTAAAGAGACGTTTCTCCCATATACGCAAACCCGCGTTTCCTCATTTTTTCGACTTTTTGTTTTACTTTCTGTTTTTTTTTATCCTTTGCTCCTCGCGCGTCAATTGTCCATTTATTCCGGCCGTTCTTAAGGAGACCAGGAAAAAAAATGCGTCTTTTATTGCAGCAATAAGATAATGCGCTAGATTAAACGATTGTGTTGAATTAATTAAAATTACGCTTTTTGTGTCGTCGGGTACATTTCGCGCGCAATTTCTTGGACGACTCCTAAACGTAACTACTAAATTTGCCGCGGCCTTGAATGGCCGCTATTATTTCGGTTGCTTACAAAGAAAGCCATATTCGTGTCGCGATGCTGTGCCGTTTTTTCTTTCTCTTTCTGGTTTCGTTATATATATATATATACGGTTATTTGTTCGCTGCAAATAAAATGTTGATTAAATAACGCTCGTTCGCAGAAGCTAATTAAATATGTCAGCGGCAATCGTGCATTTTTTAATGCTCGTACCTATTGTCGGGTATCTTAAACGCTTATGTGTTTATGGATCAGATTTTATGACTTTTGGTGGGAAGTTTTTGTTCCGTGCGCGCGGAAAGAAACAAAAAAAAATAAAGCAGCTTCCGCGTTTGGAACCGGCGTAAAACTTGGTGCGAACGATACCAATCTCGATTGTTATGCAACGAAACGCCAACACGCCAACCTCGCCTCGGAAAACCTTGAAAGAAGTGCGCGTGCAATCGTGCATACTCGCGCTCTGTCATTTCTTTTGACAATTAGAATCACGCAGATTAGACGCGCCGAGCGTCTTCCAGATTCGCCTCTTTCGTGTTCGGGGCGGCATTACTTAAGAAAAATGATTACTTGGATCTGATATTAGATTTCAAATCGCCGCACCGATGTCTCGGCCGAGTGTATTTTCTGCCACGACTGAAATTCACTTCGAAAGAATCGCAATCGTTCGTTTTAATTAAAGTCTTATTTCGATGATGCGAGATAAAAGGTCTACGTGGAACGGGAGCGGAGAGTTAAGTTAAATCATATAAATTATACCAGGTTTTGATTGTCTCGGAAGAGCTAATATTTATATGCATTTGCGTAATCGAAACGGCAAATGAAATTTGCTTCGTTGTTTTAAATTTCCTATTACGGTAAGCTTATCAAACGCGAAAATAAAAGGTGGTTAAATAAATGTACATATATATATATACATGTATATATGAACGTCGTTTATAAATGAGAAAAAAGTATCGGTGAAAATCGAGTCGTAACGCAATTCGAAAACACAAAAAACATAAAAAGAGCCGAGTATGAGTCGTGCAAATGTGTTTGCGAATTAATATTCTTCGACAACACCTTTGCATAATTAAGTTTCATTCCGCGCGCAATGAAAAGATAACAAAGGCTTCGAACAGGTATATTGAATCTGACTTTAAACGGAAACACGTCGCTGATAAATTCAATCAAACGGCAATAATAATCGACGGGATTCTGAATAAACGACGGAAGTTCCGCGCATAATGTCGATAAATTGTTTATGGCGGTCTAAATCTAACTCAAAAAGCGCGGTTTTGCATAACAATCCGTTTAATCGAATAACTGCGGCTCGAAAAATAACAATAATCCGAACCGGCGACGCGTTACGAAATGCCCTAATGACGGCAAATCTATATATAATCCGCGTATAAAATGGCAATCAATTGCGCTTTTACGAAATTATGAAAATTCATACCGCGATTAATCATCGCAATCGCCTAAGGTTCGAACGCGCGATCACGATCGGCAATTGGCCTTAATCGGCTCGGAATCGGTTGCGGAACTTGCGCGTTCAGCCATCCATCGAGCGAAATATATTTATTTGCGTTAAAGCGCGACTGCCACGGGGTGATATTTATACGTCGAATAAGCGGGGTAATTTATTGTTCGCGCGTACGTAAGGCCGTATAACTTAATCGCGCGTAAAAAAAGAGGGGGGAAAAACAAAATTTCGACACCGGATATAAATAATCCGACGGTAAATTAAGCCGGCGACGAGGTGCGGCGGGAATTCAAATTTTCATTCCAATTTCAAATTAATAACTCGCGCACTTTATCGCTCGTCCCGTCCGATTTTATTTCGCGCGAGCAAAAGTTATTCGCTCGCGCGATCTCGTTAAACGAGCGCTTTCTTATAAAATTTGATATACCGCGGGATGAAAAAAGAATGATAATTTTAGAAAAAGCATCTCTCGCGCCGCGCCGCGTGTGTGTATATCCCAAATACATCAAATTTGCATAAACTTTCGACTGTATGGCGTTAATTATAATTACTTGATTGAACACGATTAAGTTGTACGTCACATGTTAATTGAACGACTTGAAAAAGCAAAACCCGACGCGATTCGTTCGAATGGAAATGCAAATTTGTCGCCCAATATTGTACAAACACGGACGCGTTTTTGAATTATTATCAGGAATAATTGCATAACAATAATTATAATCATATTACGTTGGGTGTTGTTGTATAGGGCGACATTTGTCGTACCGTTAAAAGCGTCGCGTTAATTGAAGGCTATATTATTTTCAACGACATATTAAAAAGGTCACACTCTCGATACGAACGCGCGAAATAAACAAAACAAAAATGACCTTTCCGCTGCGAAGTTGTTTACATCGTGTGTTTACACGACCGCGTCGGTTTTCCGAGTCGACGGGATACAATCGGCTAGTTGGAAAGCACTTTTTTCTTTAAAAAAAAAAACGGTGAATTCAAAAAGAACAAGTTTTTTCACCAAAAAAGGTCCGGTTTTCTTTTCTTATGTCCCCTCCCCCCGCCCGAAACTCCGACCATTTCGAAACTGCAGTCGAATAGCCGTGGGTTCGTTCGCGAGGTCTTTTGCATTACCCACAAACAGATGGCGCTTTCTTTGAACGCCGATAGAAATTGGCCGAGGCATGTGTTGAAAAGTCACGATCTACCTATCGCGCGGCGTCGTCCTTATACCGCGCGGTAAACGCGAAACGATCGCTCGCTGCGCGGCCAAGCATGGCGCGGTTTACGAGGCATGCCGCGAGCGATTAGGATTTTCTCCTTTCGCGATCGCCCGATGAAAAGAGCGACAGGGCTTCGGATCGTTTCGTAACACGCGAGATACGGCCAAACGTCATCGACCGGCGCGTCTCGATTTACAGCTTTCTCTCTTTCTCGTTGTTGACAAATGCCAAGTGCGCGCCAGCCGGTCTAACGCCGCGCGCGATACCAGCGCTATTATCACCGGCTCGGCCGTAGCCGACACGCGACCACATATGGTACGAACGTCGGCGCGCGAATTCGGCGCGGCGCCCGTTTTCTAAACGCAAACATCTGCGAGCGCGAGTACGTATAATGGCGCTTTTAATGACAAATAAAATAAGAGAAAGTCGCGCGGAATGTGGCGGAATTGAGATTACGGTGCAGTTTTATTTGTTGCGAGCGCCGAGAAATTGTACATAAAACGCGCGACGGAAAAAATGTTTTTAAATTCGAGAAATATCGCGCGCGCGCGCGCCGACGACGGCCGTGAGATGACAATCAAACGCGCGGCTCAAAAAACGGAGAAACAAATTCTTCGGACGTGAAAGTGAGAAATCCGAGTTGATAAAAGTCAAATGACTGTAATTTATAAGAAAACACGTAATTATGCTCATAGAGACACTTAGTTATAACGCCGATAATAACTCAAAAAGCTGCGAGTCAACGTTCATAATTGCGCGATAATTTTCAGTTCGCTGCCGCTTTTGCGTTCGAGCTGAAATCGCGTTGTTGCGAGCGCGCGCGCACCAATTACGGGCCTCGTATTCCGCGCGTGAAACCGTGTTCCGCGCGTGAGTATATATAGTTAATCGCGAATATTTCGGTGAGCGATTATTAAGCTCGCTCGAAGCACGCGGCCATGTTGTTTCGTTGAAATCGCTTCGGCGCCGTCGACGGCGGTGTTCCGCGCGCGCCGGCCGCAACTCCATCTGTCCTCGGATCCGCCGTTTCCAAGTCACCCCGGCGGGCCATGAAAATGAAATTACGAAAACCGGAAAACCGTTGCGGCTTTGCCTAATAGCGCGCTCCAATTAGCCGCGGAGTGGCGTTCGATGCAAGCTTAATTGGAGCGCCGTGTTTTTTGTTACGCGGCCGGTTGAAAATGCGGAAAGGGGGAAGAAAAGGGAGTAAAAAAACACAAAAGCGGCGGGAAAGATTCGCGGGAATCTTTTATTGATTTAACGAACCGGGCGCTTTCCGACGAAAGGCCGCGGTCAAATTGGAACGATTCGCCGAGAGAATAACCCGTTTCGCCTAAATTCAACAACAAACGTGTTGCAATTTTTCATTACGCATTAGACCTTCGAGGGGAACATAATTACGGGATAAAATTTTGCGAAAGACCTGAAGACGGTTTCATCAAACCGCTATAATTGCTTAGGTGAACAGCGTTGCGACACTATATGTTTAACTCGCATTAAGCACGATATTATTATAATCCCGAAACTGTTGCGTTACGACTTATTATTCGATCTCCATAACCGAGGTCTTTGTCAATAATTTTCGTCTTTTTTTGTTTGTTTACAAAAATCGCATTTGCATATTACCGTTACTAACGCGTAACGATTGCGTCGATCGATCGCCTGATTTCGCGATATTTCCGATCGATCCGATGGCCCTCTTCCGAGTCAGAAATGTGCCCCTTTATTCCCGCCGCGATCCGCGCGGCTACTGTTTCGGAGTATCTGGAAAACACACTCCGAGAGTATTTTAATGGGAATATACATATGACGTTTAATTCACGCGCGTCGTTTAATGGACGTTAATCAATAACTAACGTCAAATTTGCATTTTCAGTACCGCATCGAGGACAGTACCGAGAATGTGCCCAAAACGGAAATCGTCGAAACATCTCCAGTCGAGTTCGTGGACATCGACAAAGTAAGTACTTGGGAACAAAAGAATCGCATTTACTTAAAAGGAAAAAATCGCGGCGTTTCGCAATCGTCGGATTATATTCTCTCTGGTTTGTCCGTCACGATTCGCGTAGGAAATGACGACGGCGTGCAAAAAGAAAAGGACGCAATGGCACAAATCGGACGATTATACTGTCACGTTTGTGTCGGTCGCGATAAAACAAGGAAACGGCGTTGTTTTCATGCAGACCTCGGCCTGTTAAGCGCAACCTTAAACGACTTTTTCGCGGTGGCCGCGCCGCCAGCAGTCCATGAAAATCGAAGAAGAGAGGTTATTGCGACATTCAAGGCTGCCGAGATTTTCCACTTTCATTTTCAATCGACACTGACGTAACGTTTCATCACGCGTCCAACGTCGTCGGCTCTGACGTCACGTTAACGATTTTCTCCGATTTAATTGCCGCTGCGGCGTTTATCGAATTATGAGCGTTTTTACGACACGCGCGGACGTCGAAACGCGGCATCTTTTTGCCACGGCGGTTCAATCCGTTTCTTCCGCGCGTTCGGCGCGGGGAAACGGCTGCCGAGTTCCGCCGACGACGACCGTTTTTAAGCGACCGGTTTTTTGTTTAAACAATCACTTTGCTGCTCGACACGAAATCGTTCAGCTACGTGTTCCAAAGAGGGCATTGTTTGTGATGAAAATTGGTTCGAAATCGGGTTCCTTCTGGGACGAAGGATATTAGATTAATAAATATTAGATTTATATAACGGGTGTTAAGTATAATTCAAAAATCGATCGCGAACGCAAAAACAAGGCAAACGCGCAGCCCAATCCGGTTGCCGATTTTCATCAACGTCTTTAATCATAATCAAGGTCGACACTCCGGACGATAAACTTTTACCAACCGGACGTCAAATTGGCCGCAATTATTTGCAATGTTTTTGTAACTTCGTAACGGGTTTGATGCAATTGATAAAACTCGTGCAAAATCGGATCTCGCGCGTTTGTTTATGTCGCGGAGTGCCGGTCGGACTTTATGAAACGCGAAATCCGAGTTGGGACAACTTTTTTGCGCCGGCAGAATCGACACCGGATGAATAACGCTCGATCCGCGGCAAAAACGGCGACGTCGCGTTTCAGCGCAAAATGCGTGCGCGCCGGGCCGACCGCGCGCCGTTTCGACGCGTCGCGGCGATCCAAAACGCGCCGCGGTCGTATCGCATTTTCGCGCTATCAATTTACCGAAGTATCGTCGTTCGTTACTTTTTATGCTTCGCGCGGAGTTTTAAGGTCGAGGATAGACACGTGCCGGCTAACCTTGCAACCGTCGCCGACCGTTTTTTTTCTTCTTTTTTTTTTCTTTTTCATTTTCTAATTAAGCGCGACCCGCGACTGAAAACGGTTTTGCTTTCGAACGTCGTCGACAAAATCAACGCCACCGCGCCGAATTAAACTGACACAATCGAAAACCGATTCGGCAATTAAACGGGGTCAGATTTGTCGCGCTTTTTGACGACCGCGCCCTGCAATTTTGCTAATGAAAATGACACCTTTCGTAGCGGCAAAATTGCGCGTCGGTGCGCAAAACGGTCGGCCATTTTGTCCGGCGCAAAAGGAAAGATATATTAATGACAGGCCGACTCGATATCTAATTTCTGGCCGTAAAAACGGACTGATGAAAATTAAATATTGAAAGACAGCGGTTTGAATATTGCATACAAAATGAATGGGATCATTTCCGTGTTGTGCATACACGCGACTCACAATAGACGCGCGGTCGGGACAAAAATTATATTATTTAGCGCAACAGAGACGGGAATAAAAGTTCGCATCGCGTTTCGCGTTACGAATATTGATTGGAGTTTAAGTGACAGTTATGCGCGAATCAGGGCCATAACCTGGCGACAGCACAATCAAACGCGAAGAATCGCGCCGGTCCCTTCGATCGAACGAAATAGCAATTGCGCGTTTCGCAGTCGAGCTAATTTTATTCAAAGATATTCGGACGGGAGGTGTAATTTGCGCGTATCCGCGCGCGGTGTATCGTGTACTCGTATATAGATTTGACGGGTAAGATTTTCGATCGGCTTTAATAATTCATGTATCGCGAAAAAAAAAGAAAAGAAAAAATACGGCTCGGCTAAATTCAGTCTTCTCGGGGCCAGAATGCGCCTTTTTACCGCACTTCGCCAAATTACGTTCGAGGCAATTTATTTTTGTATTCAGAAACCCGCGCTCGCGAATTGCAATCGAAAAAGCAGAACAATAACAAGGCCGTAAAATATTAATAATTGGCGTATTACGTTGTGAGACAGGCGTCTTCTGTAATAGTAGTCGAGCGTATATATTTACGGATTGCGTAAGAATCGCAAGCTCGTTGTCAAGACGTTGATGCGCTTCGTTCCGAAAACGCGACGGTGGTCCGTTTCGGAACATTTCGGAGGCAAAATATGCCGCGGTTCACGCATCCTTGGCCGCGTCGATCGGAGGTTGGCCGCGCGCGAAAAAGTGCCGCTGCTTTTGTTACCGCGAGACGGTGACGTAACGCCATTTTTACATAACATAAAAATAAATTAATAATAACATTCGCGAATAGTTATGTCCTATCATTTCCGACAATGAATGCGGTTTTTTTTTCAGCCGTCCGTACTTGATTTCACGCATCGATTACATAATTCGAACGTTAACGTAATTTGACGGTAAAAATGACACGCAATTACGTATCGCGCTCGCGTTTTGTTTCAGTGTTTACCAAACGCGCATTCGAATGTTTATAAACGGAAAAAAGTTCAACAACCACGCGGTCCAATCGATTACGGCGTTTGAAAAAAAAAATAAATAAGAATAAAATAAGAAAAGAATAAGAAAAAACAAAAACTTTGCATTATTTTTTCATACGCAATTATTTATAAATGTGCAAAATTATATATGATTTTCGTATCTTTGGCACGCAACAGGCAAGCGCTGCACTTTTAATGTTAATTTAATCGTTGCATATTAGAAACTTATAAAATTACAAGGTTGGTCCGATACGCTGCCTCGCATCCACGCTAACGAGTTATAATTACTTTCGTTAAGTAATTATAAATAAATTAATCCGCCGCACGTCATAAGTGACCAACAATTTAATTATTAGTTATTAAATATCTCTCTTTCTTTCGGCTCATTGTTATTCACGAATTCAAGCATTATTATCAGCAACGCTCCTCTTCTGCGTGGAAATGGAGCATAAAAAGGAAAGAGAGCTCTTCTTCTCCTTCTTCTTCATCTCCGACTTCCTCGCGTCCTCTGCCTACGAAAGTCGACGGGAATTAATCACGGGGAAATGTTGCAGTTAAAATTTAAATTGTGAAACCGGAGGAATCTCGGCCGCGTTCGAAGGTCAGCGAATGAATTTGTCAAGAACCGTTAGCGTGACGCTCGCTCCATGAAAATTATATTCAGTTGTTCCCCGGAGTCTTGCAAAGTTAATAAAAATGACCCGCGCGTCTCGATTGCGAGCTAACGAACCGGCACGTTCACGCGCGTTTATTATCACGGAACGGCTCTGGTGGCGCGCAAACGGCGTATATTGTCGCATATCGGACGGCGCGCCGCTCCCCGGGGCCCTTTTATTTCGACGCCCGCGAAGCTGATTTCGCCGGCTCGCGGGTCACCGTAATGGCGTCCGTTCGCGTGGTTTTGTTTTCTCACGATCGACCAAGGATGACCCGCGGTCGTTTGCCGACGCGCGTCCTCGTGTTAATTCCTTCAAAACTGTTTTATTCGTGACACAACGAAACGACGACAAATGGACGCGCGTCGCGGGATACGCGTAATAAACGGCGTCGAATCACCTACGAGACCTCGCGTTTTATGCGTTTGTTTGCGTTCGTAACGATTCGAAACGAGAAACGATGCGTTCTTTTTCGGGAAAGAAGAAAGATTTCTGTCATTTTCCGATCAAAATTCCGCCATTTTCTATTCGAGATCGGCGAGACTGTTGAAATCAATTAATTGTTCGGATGATAAAGGTATTTTGTATAGTGGTAAATGCAGTCGGGTAAACAAACGCGGGTAAAGTCGCGCGTCGTAAAGACGCAGTCACGGTCTTCCGTCGGCCGAGGAATTGTTTTTGCATCGTAAAAACTGTTTTTGCATCGTAATGGACTGACGATCGGCTGAGAGTCGCGATGAAATTTGTTTAACGCCAGTCGGGACTATTAATCGCGTTTAACTCGAATCACCGCGCGGCCGACGCGAATCGCAATTTATTATAACGGGCTTGTGAAAATTGCCGATCGTGAACGAGATCGATCGAATTTAACGGCGTTGGGAAATGAATCGCCACCCGATACGACGCGCGCCACGTCGCCGGCCACGTCAATTTCCAATCGGGCGGCAAACAGGTGCCGACACAATCACCTTCGTCCGCGCGCGAGGATTTCCGAATCTAATTACCGCGCGAAGCGTAGTTTTATTTGCGCCCGGATTTCAACTGCGAGAGGTCAACTGCGGCGCGATTCATTCCTGATTAATCGTTAATTCGTCGGACAATCGACGAGGCGCTTTTTCGTATGGTCCTTCGCTTCACCGGACACCGAATTAATCACCGTCGGCGTGGAATATTTTTGTATCAACGTCAAACTGGAATGACGATAAATTTTGTCGCGGCTCGCGTTTGACGCGGACAAAAACGGTAAACAGTTTGATCGCGTTCGTCGTGTATTTGCGTGCGGATTTGCGATTTGTTATTGAAATTGTTGCGCCTCGCGTGGCCTGTAAATCCACTCGTGCGCCGGTACGTGGTTTATGAAATAACTCGCGTCGGTTTTTCCGACGTAAAAGGAGAAATAAGAAAAAAGCGCCTGCAGATTCAAAACATCGCCATTGAAACGCGGCCGCACGTGCGACTTGCCGCCGTGACGTCACTCCCGTTTAATCGAATTTGTTTTCGTATTCGTTTATTTTTCACGGGCTAATGAGTCAGATCGCCGCAACCGTTCATGCGATCGGAGCGCGACGCGGGCGCGCCCGCTTTTTAAGGAAAACGGACGAACGAGCCCCGAGAGCGAGTCGCTTTTCCTTTTCCGGTCGAATTCGAGTCGCGGGGAATGCTGAATGGAAAGGGCACCGAAATACCTTCGGAGCCGAGATACGCATCTCGAATGGCTTTCCTGCGGTGCACCGACGGGCCCCTTTCATGTCGCCCGGCAGGTTTTCCCGTCGTTTTTCAACCGACGACACGCCATTAGGGTCAACGATCCGGATTTCTGGAATTCGAACCCGAATTCGACGAAACTTATTTTCCCATGGAAATTCCTTCGAAGGAATCGCCGCGTGGAAAGGTTTCGAAATCAACGTTAATGACGAGCGTAAACAAATCGTACGGCGTCGTGACCGCCGAAACCTTTTCCGAACGGTGAAACTCGAGTCGACGCTTAATAAGAATTAATTGTGTTTTACGATCGCGTTGGACGGCGCACGGGCGTTCGCGGTAATTGAATTAAGAAAACGATTTTATGGACGGCCGGATTAATTATAATTGGCACGAACGACCGTTCGTTCGCGGTTTTAACGGCGCGCGCGTATACGAAACAACCGCGCGCTTTGTCGCATTGTTTATAACAGTCGCTCGGTAAAAACAAGCCGGACAAAAGTGTCCGCGGGGGGTCAGGGGGGAGGGGAATACCGGTACTCCAAGCGCGTAATCGGAACGTCCGCCGTTGGCCGCGCGGCGATTCCAGAACGATCCGGTCGCATTGTCGATCGGCGATCGGTTTTGACACGATTCGGTTCGCGCGCCGATTTGCGGAAGGTCTTGTAATTCGTCGTGCGTTCGAGCCTGCGGCCATGGTCGAATAATTGCCTCGTAACGGGGACCGCGAAACGGTGAAACGACGCTGCATTCGCGGACGTTGAATGCAACGTCGCTTAACAACAAAGCCCGCTTTGCAACGAGCCATTGCACGAGATGCGTCACCCCTCCCCCTCCGGCGCCGGCCATCGCCGCCGCCGCCTTCTTCCCCGCGCCGCTCCCCCCCCCCCGCCCCTCGCCCCGTACACTAAATCAATCCAAAACCTCGTCGGTGCCACCGCCGGCGAAACTGTCGAAATTGCAGCAGTGCCTCTCTCGCTCGAGCCTCGTGATTCTGCAAAACAATAAATAATACTCAAACAACTAAACGTTCATGGTCAGGTCGCGCTTGGCACACATACACGCTTTAGACAAAAAAGTGCGCGCGATCGGGGTGCGCGCGCAACCGACAAGGACAATCTTTCGGACTGCTCCGCGTGGCTCTGCATGCAGCCGCATTTGTGTATGCAAATCTAAAGTGATTTGTTAAGAAATAAAAGACGATTGTTGCGAATGGCACGAGGCACGAATTGGGCGCGGATTTTTTCGTCGAAATCGTTAACGTGAGGTCAGCCGTCGATGTTGGTTACGATCCAATTCCAATTTTACGACGGTAACTATGTGGATTTCGAATCGCGATCGGAATCGTTTCTTTTGGTGACGTGGAAAAGTTACGTATTTGTATATTTGTGCATACACACAAATGCACACACACACATATAAATATATATATATATAAACTTTAAGTCAAGGACATTCGGTATTAAACAATTAAACGAGCCATCCATTTCGAATCGATAGCTTCGAATTATTCGGGAGACCCATTGCCATTGCATTCATATTTAGCAATAGACTACAATTCGCTCGGCAGTCTTGGCACCTAGAAAAGGAACGCTACTAAAAATAGTCAAATGCCGGACTAGAAAACCTTAGCAAAATTCCGCCCCGAGATCGGCGCAGTCGCTGATCTTGTTCAGCGCAAAAGCTAAACGCTGCTGCGTCGCAGTCCACGAAAACGGAACTGTAATGACAATAATAATAATAATAATAAAAATAACAATAACAATAACAATAATAATAAAACGCGACAAATCGCAGCGAGAAAGAGCGAAGCCGCTCGAGCGCGGTGTCGCCGCGCCCGTGCGCGACGACGCGCGGCCCAAATTCGCGCGCAAAACGGTCCGCGCGGCGTAAACACCGAAACCGGGCGCGCTCGATCAATCCGTCGAAATGCACGGCGGAGAGAGACGCATAGATCAGCGGCATTGTGCGGTTAGTGTGTATGCACGTGCACGTGTATCCGCGCGACCCATACGGAGGAGCGCGCGGAGCATTGCGGTGCATAGAGGGCCGTGACGTCATAGCTCGGTGGCACGTGGCAGTCCCCCTGCCGCACCGCGTCCCGCGCGCCGGTAACGCACCGGGTGCAACGCGGCCGGCCGGGGAGGACGCGCGACGGCTACCAGCGCGCGCACCTCGGTGGGGGAACCTAAGGTCACCGCGGCCCTGACTGCACGCGCGCGGAATACTATCTGTGCGCGATCATCCCGCGCGCCGAAGATTTATTTCTAGTTCCGCCTAACCTTCTCGTCGATCGACGAATTTCCACTTTTCGGCGGCCCCGGCGCCGCTTTTCGTCTCGGCGCACCGCGCCGCCGTGCACTTGCCCCAAACCGTTTAAGCGACGCCGCGGGCGACATCTGCCGGCGCGGCGCTGCACCGCTCGCGACTCGGATACCGGCTTTGCGAGACTTTTGCGGCTCGGTTCGCGGCGGGCTATTTTATGCAATTGCGCGTCGAGAGTGTAATTAACGCTGGAACTTGATGTATATATATTTAATATATATATATATATATATATATATATATATATATATGGTTATATTAGTTGTTTTAGAAACGTTTACAGCCGCGGCTGACAGGAGAACCGGCATTCAAAATAGCTTACGATCGGCTTTCATCTGGTTTGAAATTCCACAGTTTTCGGATGAGACACGAATGGAAGATACGGAGGAAAGACGGATGAAAGCCGACGCGTTATGGAATTGGAAATAGTGTAACATTCGATGGAAGAACGCGTTACGTAACGTGCGAGCGTGTAACATAATTTTCGCAATGGAAAAAGCCGGGAATTGTATGACGAAAACAACCGTGATTACGTTCTGTAAAACGCGATACCAATAAGATACATAAAAGGATTCCATCGTGACACGGAAGCACGATAAATATAGAGATCCGTGCGTCCGTGCGTTTTTATGGAGCAAACGCGCGACGCCCCGACGAGGAACCGCGCGTAAACGAGTGCCGATAAACCGAGCCGAAATGCAAAAGTTGTCGACGGAACTGCGAGCAACTTTTGCTCGACTTCCCACACTTAATTACGTACGTGCCGTGTTCCGTCTTTCCTTCGCTTCTTTTCTTGCCAAGATAGAAGAGCCGAAGGGAGATAAGGGCCGCGGATATGCGCTGATGCGCCAAATCGTGGCGTCGTTTGGGCCTCACGCGATTCGATAATTAGTCCTGCGTGCGAGCGATAATTATGTAATGCACGTTATGGGTGTTTCTGAGCTCGGCGAGGATGGATGATTAGACGCGGGGAGCGGGGGGAGTTAGATAAAGAGCCGAAGATAAGCGGTAAATGAATTAAAAACACCCGAAAGGCGACGAGCCGGTAAGACGCGGTTTTAATTACGCGCGATGCACGTTCAAGGCGCGATGCGATTCTCGGTCGCTAACTGTAGAATCGCGAAATTGCTTCGCGCCAAGGACGACGGGTCAAAGTCCGCAGGGCACTTTTTGCAATTAATTTTCGTCGGAAAAATGGTTGCGCGCCGTTTGCGGGATTAAAGGACCAAGCGGGGGGTCCGCGGAGGGGGATTTCGGATCGACGTCTCCGGGAATGCCGCGGATTACAGTTAGCGGACGCCGCTGCGGTAACGATTGCGAACGTTTGCGCGCGGAATTGGACCGCCGACTGGTCCCGGCGGGGCCGCGATTTATGCACCTTTGCGCCCGGCCGATTGTTGTGTTCCGATACCGAATCGTTAATAATGGCGCGTCATCGCGCGGCTGCCGGCCGGTAATGCATTCGTTTTCAATAATTCATTACCGCGCGCGGTTATCGAATGACAAATTATAATAAATTATGATACACACACATACACACATGCACAGGTAAAGGCGCGGCGCGCTGGTCAAAATCCAGCCGATCTCAAATTTACCGTCACCTTCGGCTAACGATACTCGAGTTTGCGTAATTAAATTACGCGAGACGTCTCGTTTAAGAAAAAAAAATAGAAAAAAACAATACCACTTCTCGGCGTAACGATCGCTCGCTTGTATTGCGCGTTCGTGACGGCGGCGTGCAAAAATCGCATTCCAATCATCGGTTGACATTGAGAAAGCCGTAAACTTTCTGCCGAATGATAACGCGCGGCCGCCTTTTTTTTACAAGCCTTCGAGGAAATTCGATCCGTATCGCGGTTCTTTTCCCTTTTTTCCCGCGGATGCCGTCGGTGCTTTCGTTTGCGGGAACACACGAACCAGCGGCGCTGATCGTTAAACGAGTTAACGTCCAGCGTGATTGCTCAATTTTCAACAAAATCGTTACTTCGAGCCGCGCACTTTTCTGCTTTTGTTTTCCCGTGCCTTTTATTTAGAACCACGAGCACCCCCCCCCCCTTTCTCATCTAAACCGCGGCCGAAAAATCGGCCGACTTTGGACACGCGGCCGCGATCGGTAGCGATTTTTCCGATCGCAAGAATGCCGTTCCGCCCCTCGCGGCAATTTCATCGCGATTGGTTGTAGCAAATAGCCAGGGAAATTACAGTTTTTATGTATAAAAGGCGCGTTCATAAGTCATAACAAATGTAATTAACAGCAGGCGATGCTACGCCGTCACTCGACACGATGCGCCGCTCTTCCTGGCCTTTCCCTTTCACCGTTCCGTCATACCCGCGCGCACGCGTGTACGCGCAAATAACACCGCTCATTACTATATATACTCATTTCCGCGTTTTTTGTCCGGCATTGATGTGTTTATCATTACTCTTTTCAAAACAAACAAATACATGCAAATGCACACTCGCGGCACTGCGAGCAAACGCCACTCACACTCGCGCGCGCACACCAACGCACGAGCGGCCACTCGTGCATGCGCGCGCCTGCGAAACGCATTAACAATTCGAATTGTAAACAACAGAGCGGGGCGTGTGTTTTTCAACGAACGCCGCTCGTCAGAGAGCCGCGATTTCGCGGACCCGTCGGGCGGCGTTACGCAACCCGGGCCCCGTTTTTGGCCCACGAAAATGCCGATCGGACGGTCCGCGGACTTTCTTCCGCGTTTGCCGGCCGGCTCGAGACGTTGCATATCGTCGTACGACGTGACACGCTCGTGCGCATTATGTAACCCAATTGCGTAAATCCAACGTCAGTTGCACGGTCGCCCGGCAACAGGGCGCAAAATTACGAGCGCGGCGCTGCGATCGCGCGATCGTTTCGATGGGCGGAAAGATCGCGCCGATCGAAACCGATCTTATTGAATGTACCTGAAATCGCGTCTGCGCAAAGGATTCGTATATATATATATGCATTGCGGTTCGTCAACTGCGGAAAAATCTGATTGACTGCGGCTGGAGGGGGGAGAAAAAAGCGAGCGATTGCAGTCGGGGATAAAGATGTTCGAGCGAGTGGCACGAATACGAGTGCACTCGAGCTGCTGAAGAAAAAACGCACTCCTAAGATACCATTATTGATTATGTGATAACTCCCGTGCCGCGCGTTGTAATTATAAATTATGACTCGAAATGCATAATGTTTCGCTTTCAATAATGTCCGGGAGTCTATATTTACGGAGCGTAAGAGATTCGGCGTATAATAAATTCACGCACTTTCGAGGACCGAGCGAAACAACACGACGAGAAACCGGATCCGTTTTGGCCGCGCGTAAGCCGGTGCAGTTGACTCGGTCGAAATTTACGACGACGTTGCGCGTTTTTGTTTCGTTTTTTTGTCTCTGTTTTTTTTTCTTGCGCGGAAATACGGTTCAGCGGCGGCCAATCGGATTGATTCGGTGCGACGTTATCGCGCGCGTTGTTGTCGGATTAACGGTCGTCGCGGCCGCGGTGAGGCGCGAGAAAAATGGAAACCGAATCGGCGTTCTTGTCACGATAACGCCCGACTATTAAGAGAACGGTTACGCGCGTTGTCCAAAAGCCAGACTCGATTAACGAAATACCTCGCGCGCGATATCAACGAGCGCGTATATGAATATTGCCGAGCCAATGGGAGTCTGACATTGAAATTGATTAATTATCTGCGAGGATAACTGGTCGCGTACGAATCGCATTATGCGAGCGACGTTTCCCGATACGCCGCGCGCTAAAAATAGTCGCGCAAAAAGCCGCGCGCGAGCGAAAAGACCGTAGGCCGAATTTTGAGCGAGGCGCGGGCGAGGGAAGGGGCGGGCGAGGAAGGTCTTTCAACCGATGGACCGGGGCTTAACGCGATTTTTGTTGGGTCGCGCGAGTTACGCAAAGCCTCGGGACGCGGAGATGAGCTCATCGCGGCCTTGGCCGCAGCGCGCGCGAACCGATAAACGTACGTGGAACGCGAATTATCAATCGTTTCGACACCGTGCGCTGATTCCCGAGTTTTTTTTCTCCGCGACCTTATAATCGCCGCGAACACAAACCGAGCGGGATCGCTCGGAAACCGACGAGAACCGATTTACGCGGTCGGATGTTTACAAACACGCGCGATACCAAAGATGGCGCGCGGTCGTTTGGACGCCCGGCTCTCATCTCGATACTTTGGGCGCCGATTGCCCGCGATTCGCGCAACCAAGCGCCACGAAAGTGCACGCGAATTGTTCCGCGCCGGTGAGAGAATTGGTACGCGCGCCGGAGCGGGTTCGCCGGCGAACGCGGCGCGTTAAGAAACAAAGACGGAATCGCGGCCGGTAAGGTAGGGCGCTGTCGCCGCTCCCGGTTCGCATTGGCGCAACTATTTATAACCGACGGATCGTAACGCGGTGAATAAAGGAAGTATTAATTTCGAAACGCAAAGGACACCGGGCAGAAGAGGCGTAGCGTAGGTCGGCGGATGACGTCGACGACGGTCGGCCATGACACCGGGCCGGTGTGTGTTACGCACGTAGGAAATACTTGGCATGGACGTTCCGCGCGTCTCTGCGGCCACGTAACCTTTTACAGCTCCTCTCTTTCTTTCTTCCTCGCGATCCCGTCGCCGCCGTGCACCGTGTGTGTGTCGCGCGCGCGCGCCCGTCTTTCTCTCATTACGTATTACGTCATGCTACAACGCGTACTACACATATTGAATTTCGAGCGGAGCGTCTCGGCGAATGTTAATGAAGCCGGGGCATTTAAATGCGATCTCTTATTTTCGTATCGATCTCGGGGTTAATTGCGGAATTAATGCCCGGTGCAATTTATTCTGCAGAGTTACAGTTACAGCAGGATTTACATGCGTAATGCGCGCGTTCACTGCAGCCGTATATCCAGCGTCGACTCGGTTTTAATTTAATTGCAAATTCCACGCAGACGGCAGAATTGGCCGGCGCGGGACCGAACCCCGTTCAGCCGCGTTGACACAGAAGCCAATTGACAGGCAGACGCTGATTAGCGTAACAGCGGTGTCGTTGTTTTTGCCGCGATCCGAAGACGGACGGCGCGTCCGATCGGCCCGACGTTTGAATCGTCGGGCCGCGCCGCGGTGGCCCGACAAAAATGTAGGTTCCACTGCAATGATTCCTTCTTTATTATCGCGCGGCTAATCGTGTTAGCGCGGGGTCTACATTCGCATGCAACTCCCGCCGTGATTGTCGGAAAATTACATCACCGCGCTCGGGACTCTCATTACGCGATCAACGCTTTTGCGGAGACGAGCGTTCCCGATCGCGTAACGCAGCCTCGATCGCGGCGATCCCGGCATTCTTCGCCAGACGTTTAAAAATACGCGCCGGCTTTATTTTCATCGCAAATAAACTGTAAAGCCTGACACGGATCGGTATCCGCGGTATCGGCGACGCTCGCGTATTTATACATCCGGCCGGCCGCGGAATCGTTATTTTCGTACCGATCGGTTTCGGGCCCTTTTCGCCCGATATCGGCGTGCGCCGGCCTTTTTTCTTTTTCCACTCGCCCCCTCCCAGCTCCCGATTGAATTTAGGTCGTCTTCTATTCGGCAAGTATTTTTACTCCGCGCGCCCGAATCGGCGCGTCTTTTTTTACCGTCCGCTCGCCGACCCGCTTCGGATCGCGTTTTCGCGCGGTCCGTCAAAACTGGCGATCCGTCGAGGCTTTTTGCGCGGAACAATTTTAGTAAAAACAACAGCGCGCGAGCTGGCAGCGGCGCGCCGGCCGATTTGCAACAATTTCGCAACGCCCGACACGATAAATAATACGTTAATGCGCGCGTGTAGGTGGCGCGCGCGGACGCTCGTATACACACGACCTTGACAATAGCGCCGGTTTGCGAAAGGTAATGAAATAAAGAGGAAGCTGCGCGGACGGCGCAGCGCCGAGAGACACGCGCAAGTTTTCGCGACCTCAATTTCAAATTCGCAAACCTTTTGGCCGAGTCGACGCTCTTGCGTAACGCGACTTCTCGTCTTACCGGCTAACAGCTGTCTGTCTCACCGACCGCGTCGCGCTCGCACGCGCGACGAAATCGAAAATTACAGCGCCTCGTTAATCAGCGCGCCGGTGATACGCGGCGCGCATTTTAACGCGTGCAAAAACAAGCGACCTTTGAACTCGCAACGGGCATAGGCGCGGAAAAAAAAACGCATTTGAGGCAACGCGCGCAAGACCAGGACGCTTCGAGGGGAATTTTTCCGCGTCGAATCGGCCCGCGCCGCGTTTTCATCGGCGAAAACAATGAAATTCGTCAAAGTCGCTCGCAAGGTCTTCGCTTAAATAACCGGCGTCGGCGCGTTCGCGTCGGGTTTGAATTTAAAGTCGACTCTTTTTTGTTCGATTGCGCAACGCTCGTAACATAATTTCCTTATTATAATAATACGGAATGTAAGACGTTAATTAGTGGAAAGGAAAGCGGGCGACGGAGCTTTCGATGTGGAATTCGGTTTTCCGCGCCGCATCATTTACATTTTCGAATCCACGCTTTTACCGGTCGAATTCGAAAATAATCGTTAGAAACGATCGATACGCGCATTCCTAGGGTCCGTTCAAATTCGTCCCCGAAATCGAAACGCCACATACACGCGTACAGAAGCTCGTATATACGCGCGCGCACAAATGCCACCTCGGCTGTTTAATTTCCTAATTCTATTTTGTGGCTTCAACGTCAGTCGAGTACAAAATTATATGCCCTTTGGATCCGAGCATACGGTTAAACCGAAATTTTCAAAGCGTATAACAACCAGTCCAAATGTCAACTTGAAATTTAAAGCGCACATTCGAACCCGCGAACGAGCTTAACTTTAAAAGTCGATGTGCGCGCTCTCTCTCTCTCTCTCCGCTAATAAAAACCGATATAAATTTCCGTGTCAAAATTCCGCATCCCCCCTCCGGTGTCTTATCGAAAAGCCCATCCAACGCGTTCCGGGATTGCGTCATCGTTGAATTCTTTGCGTCGACTCGTGTGCCCCGCAAATCGGGAACAAAACGCAGAAGAAAAAGATAGAAGAAAGTGCCACATTGCCGCACGTGTGACTGAACAAAGTAGCTTCGCCGATAAGATATTGCCGGGTCAAGGTGGAAATGACGGGGGATCGATATACCGAGTGCTTTGCTCGGCGTTCGTGGTACGACCTTGAGCGAGGAGCCCCCGAAGTCGTGGGACTGCGGTGCGTCGCGGCGGCCAGGACTCGCAGGCGCCGGCAACGCGCGTGCAATAACGAACGCCGACCAGGACCTAGGACACGTCTAAATCCGTGGATCGTTCGGGTTCGGCTCGTATCTCTCGGCGTCATCCCCTCCCGCGCGACGCCGCGTCTGCTTTATTCGCCGGACCGGGCGCGCCATTGTCTTTATCATATATCTATATCTTGTGTATGTATGTATATATGTATATATACAGCGCTCCCCAATCCTATAATAATCCTTTCGAGTTTTCTCTTCACACGTACACGCGATAAAAAAAGCAGGCTCGGCATAGCGGAGGTCACTGCATACGCGCGACACCGACGACGAGCCGTTCGAGTTCCTTGCAGTCGATAATTGGACCCGTCGCATCCGCCTTTGAAATATCTGATTAGGTGATTTCTAAACGTCACCGTGTTAAGCTACAGGAGCATGACGCAATTACCGTGTTGACTGTTTCGGAAAACAATCCACATCGGTTATACGGACGAGGTCCTGTTTTCAGCAGCAAAGACTGCTTTCTTTTTCGCGGGGATATAGGTGTTGGTATTGAAAAGTGACATTTAATTGTATATATATATATATATAAACACATATATATATAAGTATATATATACAATTCTATTAACACTATTTCAGTCGTAAAACAATTCACTCGCCGACTTTTCTCACCTATACCGGTACTCCCGAAATCGTGAAAAATCGGTAACAAAAACCGGCCGGCACCCGTCCGACCTTCTTTCGGTACGTAAATACCATGACCATTTCTATCATACACGATTTGATTCCCGACTCAAAATTCCCGCCACCCTCGTCCTTAACGAACCCGGGATTTTGGTCCGCTCGGTCCGGATGCTTCCTTCGCGATCAAGGTTGCTGGCGCGTAGGTGCCGCGTCCACGCCGAGCGGCAAAAGTGCGCGCGATCGATGCGCCGCACGAATTGTGCACGCGCGTTGCATTGGCCATGCTCGAGTTCTCTAATTGCGCCGAATCCTTGAGTGCGATTAGGCTTGCGCGTTCGCGTGAGCGCATTATGCAAGTGTGTCGTTTCGACATCGGCTCTCGGGCGCGCAGGCGTGAACGAGCCACCGAGCAAACGCGGCCAAATGACTTTCTCTCGGAACCTGCCGCGAGATATCTCGCTTCGCTTTCGCGCGGCCTGGATCTCTTGGCAGTGAACCGAATAGCCGATTCGGGCCGCGCGATCGGATCCTTTCTGGAAAGGCCATAGGCTCCGTAAATGGCCAGCTCTTCGCCGGCTTTGCTGTTGCGCGACGGCCGTGCCGTTTCACAACAATAAACGAAAATCAAAGCGGCCCGGACCGATGTCCAATCGTTCCGGATCCGACGTCATTTTCCTCCGATTCGTCCTTGTCCCACCCAACCCCCCTCCGTTCTATCAATCTGAACTAATTGTTATAATACAAAAATAACAATCAAGTCAGTCCCAACAAATTCTCTCGTCGGCGTGGGACAAGTTTCCATTTTTGTGTTCACTTTTTTCTCCCCCCCTCCACCGATTTTTTTGGTTTCACTTTTCACTTTTTCGACCGGTTATTTTCATTTCCCAAAGTCAACGCGGCTTTGTTTCCTTCTCCCACGAGCGGCCGACACCCGGACCGCGCCGTGACGGAAATTGAAATTTGAATATGGGAGCAGCCCACTAAATTTAGCCC
>JABFQC010000991.1:0-21757 GCA_022817085.1 Psilanteris sp. ZL-2020
ATATTACAATACACGAGCGTTAGCCGAAGTAGTAAACGTAAAAACGAGTCGAGTGGGATACCCGTATATAGTTTGCGTACAAATTTAAAAACATGATTAATTAAAATCGGCCAAGAAAGATAAACGAATAAAACGGATGAATGGATAGTAATTAATTGAAATTGATAATGTAAAGGAAGCGAACAAAGGATAATAAACCGAGACAACGAGTCAAAAATTTGAATAAAGTTTGTCTAATTACGATATTTAAATTGGAATTTAAATAATAAACATGATTAATAACGAAACAGAAAGAAACAAGTTGGGATTTATTCAAGCTCAGCCATCATCCGCTGAACAGAAAATATGATTAGCGATGAGATTTGCATACGTTCATTATTTGCGTAATTACTTATTAATCCGAATGCGAATAACGCCGAAGGACGATAAACAGCTCGCGACGGCGTGTAAGAATAAACTTGTATATCTGTTTGTCGAATCACTTATTTCGTTCGGGAAATGTCGTTTTCGATAGCGGATACAGGACAAGATTGGCAAAGCCGCACACGCACGTTTGTTTCTTTTTGTCGGCGCGGAGTTTGGCGTTTTTCTTGCGCCACCGCCCCACGGCTTTCACGGCTCTTTCACACCCCGAAGCCCCGGATTACCCTCGCATGGCGTCCAACGTTAGACGCGCGTTCCTTCCCGCCAGCGGACGAAATTGAATTGTTATTCTATTTTCGAAAGCAATTTGCAAGTGTTATCAAAAGTTTTCATGCCGTACCGCGTACTCGCTTTGTTGGCTCGAAGCACTTCGTCCGTGGACCGTGAATTCATCAAGCGATTCACGGATTTTACCTTCCGAAAAAGTCGCTTTCATTTACTCCTTATCGACCCGGAAATTTGCCGTCGTTTCGCACAATGCGTTACATCGCGCGCCATAATAAAAACCTGATTTGGTTTCGCGCAAAACGGCACGTATAGAAATAAATACGAAAATCGCCGCGGCGATGTTTAACTTTTCTGTTTCGACAAACTTGACGTTCGAGATTATCCCGAAGGTGACGTAAATTAGCATCTCGACCGAATTGGCTCCGGGCTTTAATTAAGTTTCACGCATCGAATACGCGGCTATTCAGTAAGCGCGCGTTTTTTGCGTCCAAAACGCGGAGCCAACTGCGAAATATACTGAGACTTTTTTTCCGCGCTACTTGACACACCGCGAAACGAATCGATCTCCGGGGATCTTTCAGCGTATCCCTTGCTACGTGTTCACCTAATAGGCGAGTCTGAAAAACAGAAATCCGTCATTGGCACGAATCGTAACTTAGCCCGGTTTTTCTGTACATCCCAAATGAAGTGCGCGCCAAACGCGTATAAAAGCCACCCTTCGTTAGCATAAATATTGAACCAGCCGTTCGATATCAAATATACTATACTCTTACCGATAACGAGCTCCGTGTTCGATATTACTTCTATTTCGTACCTCAGACCGACGATCATTCAGGTGCAACTTTTACCGATATATATACAGTGCAATATCTTTCCAGAGTTCGACTTCGCAAGCGAAAAGATTAGCGTGTATACGTTAAACGCTTTTAATCTATTCCGACTGTGAAATTATTCCCGCATCGGTTTGCGATCATCGATCTTATGCTGCGATGTCAAAATAAGTCTTACGCTCAGTTGGTATAATTATTTATACAAAATACACCAAGAAAATATTAGTGTCACGTTTACTGTATTCTGTAACGATTGCAGGATATAGATGAATTACGTTCACAACGAATATTCTTATATATATAATAGACATCATATCAGTTATAGAATACACTGCGAGAAATAAATGACGAAAAATTACTATCTATATCATTAATTCGGAACCGTAACAGAAAAAGCATAATATTTACTATTTTTAAAAATCGTATTTTTCTATGTAAACAACTTACTTTTTTTCTTTTAAAAACACTAAATATTATTCTTTCTCTCTTATGATTCCAAATTAAGGATAAAAATAGTAATTCTTCATTATATTTCTCTCAGTGTACATCAATTACTATATTATATAAAAAATGTACATTAAAATACAAACCATCCCACGATTACTATACTTTTTCTTGAATTCGACGTAATACTTATTCTGGTGATTCAATTACATTGCTTACAATTCTAAATTATATATATAAACTTGACTGTTCGAGTCTTAAATAAACACGATTTCTAGTAACATAATGCCTGTTAATACATCACCAATTAGCAATGTCAATTTATCTGTAAATATCAGCACAGAAGTCGGTTGTCTTCGTCGTAACTCTAATTAGGGAAATAAAAACGAAGAACCAATAGTTACAATATCTTTCATTTGGACACTTTTGCCGATAATGTGCGCTAATGAACTTAATGAGGTTTTCCTACTAATTATGACTGCGTAAAATGAGACACGAATTACTCCCTATTTCAGTCCTTTCAACAAAGAACAAGACAGGCTCTAAAACAATATTCTCTCAAGATTCTTATCAAGTTGAAGAATGTTGTATAAAGTTATTCGCGATTCAAATATGATACTTAATTTAAACCCGAATAGTTGTAACAAAGTTTAAACTAATGAAAAATGATAATTAATTTAGTTGTGCGTCGAGTTTTTTTTTGTCCGCTCGTCAATTTGTACCCATCGATCCCTTACGATTTTGGAAAGGCTTCTGTCAAATTCAGGACGGGCGTCGGAAAATCCATCAAAATGAAGAAGAATGATAGAAACCAATTTTGATATATAAAGCCACAGAAATCCAAAGAAGCGTCTATAGAAATGACAGATATTTCATGTCGACGGAAATCTGGTTCAGAATTCCTGAGAAAATGCGCGGCCTGTCATGCGGACGTAACAAATGATCAAACAAATAAGTCGGATAATCAAAAGGAAAAAAAAGGAGAAGAATAAAAAAAGCATCAGCAAATTTTGCGCACGATTCATCATGTTATCGAAGAGGGATATTCATTTGACAATTTTTGTCACAGAAAATGTTCCCTCGCGGGACACATCCCGCTCTTCGTAACAACTTCTTACGTCGCCACTCGCAGGGAAGTAACCCGAAATACGATCCATTAAGAGTAACTCCGCTTCACGGCGATCACGGGAAAGGTTGACGGTTCGTTCCGCAGTTACTACTTTTATCCGCTATCCAACATTCGACGAAGTAACTCGACCAAGTCCTGTATTATTTATTTCCTGTAGACATATGGATTACGGACTCTGTTTTATTTCTCAAACCACTCACCCTGTTTCTATTATCTCTATATCATTTGTTTTTCAGTCTTTGTTTTTCCCAGAACGTTCTTCGTTCTCTTGTCGTCGACGTTGTTTTTCTTTATCGAGCTCGGAAAAATACAAATTCAAGTTAAAGAAAACTGTTGTTCGTTCCGGATATACCTCGTTTGTTAATCTTTGAACAACAGTTAAATACTGAAATCCAATCAGATATTTTATTTCTGTTATTGAATCGTTAATACGAGAAATAGAAATGATGAATTGTTTATAAATATTTGTTCAACATTTTTTAGTTACGAGAATAATATCAGAAAAATATTTATACGCGAGTGAAATTGTTTAAAATAGTGATTCGTTTAATATAGTATTTTCAAATTAAGTTTACCACTCGTTTTGGCTTTAATATATATATATATATATATATATATATTTATTACAATCTCTGATTCACTGTGATATTTCTTATAATAATAGTTTCTAACTGTCTTATATATCCAACTTATATCCCTAATCTAAAAAACAATAACAGTTTTAATACGTATTCTGATTTGTCCTTTATCTTTTATAAATGTGTATATTGTTCCGGTAAATAAATTAACCCAATACATGTAGAAACTATATTAATATAGCATTTAAATTAACTTTGATTGATATTATGATGTTGATAAGAAACGATTACGTCGAATACAACAAAATCTGTCCAGTTTTATTCAACACGTATTAGATGTATCAGCAATTAATTAATAATTGAAACGAAGGTCCTGCGAAATAGGTCGTCCGGGGAGACCGAACAAGATTAGAAGAATTAAAGCACGGACAAGGGCGACGCGGTATTGATCAAATAGTCCCTGGGTAGGTGACGTGTTGTGAGATCAGAAACGATGGACGTTTTCGTAATCCTGACCGACACAGGCTCAACGACAACCCTTAAACAATCGACGTGTTTCGGCTCAGACCTTCCCAGAAGCTCGAAGCTTACATGCGGATTTCTACAGTTTGCTTAAGGATAAGTACTATGCCGGACTTTTCTGCAACGTCCGTTTTTCATGTGTGAAAGTTTGCAGAAAAATTTATCATACAAATAATCTGACGAATTTTTATCATCGCCATCAATAAGGGAGAATGAATTTAATAATCATATGGTTCAAAAAAGTCCAACAATTTATCTGCATATTAGAAAGAAATTTAATCCTTTATATATTGTTACGAGTTACTAATTTTATGATATTTTATTATATCAGTATTATATATGGCAAATATTACTGAAATTACACTGTAAATTCTCAATTTTATTTCCAACAAAGTATGTAATAGCATGTATTAAATTTTAACATAAAATATTACGCATTTTATTAATTATGAAGGTTATTAAAAACTATTGTATGCAGTATTTCATAAATATTTATTGTTTAGAATGTAAATTTTATAATTGCGATATCATTATTTATTGCAGTTATGTAATGTTTTTTTGCAAACGTGGATAATACGCGTATAATCAATTTTAATAATAAATATATTGAACTTTTGCTTTGCATAAGTTTACATAATAGTCAAATGTGACGCAGACGTATGTAAGTAAAAATTTTATTTGAACCCAAGTGTATACCGCATACATATGCAGGAGTGATGCATGCGCATCTACATAGATAACATTAAACACGTAATAATTTCGCATATAATACGACGTCAACTTCATTTTTTGCTGAAATAACACGCAGTTCGTAATTTGATTATTTATCCAAAATATATCAAAAAATAATATATCAATCAACGGTTTGCTCACCGTACCGTAACGGATATTTGACAATTGACGTTTACATAAACGCATCCAACTAATTGCAATAAATACACCAATAACATTACATCGCACAATTTGGATGGTAATAAATCGTAAACACTGATTGGTCGAGACAAATGAATTTAGTAATATACGATTGGTTAAAATATAGGAAGCATATATATAGTACAGGTATTACAATATCACACGGATTCAGTTACAATTTGCATTGTTCCTGATATAATACGATTTTCTCAGTGTATTAAGAAACGATATAACAAAATGCACCATTTATTAATTTATCCTGATGACCAAGAGAAACTAATACTTTGAAAAAAATGATTAGGGTATACTCAAATCAATTGCTGAGTTGATTACATTAACTTGAATTAAATCAATTTTTACTTTAATTCAAGTAAATTTGTGAGTTAAATTAACTCAATTTAAGATTGACTGGTATGTGTTAATAAAACTACGCGAAAAATTAAATAAAATCATCGTAGAGTTAATACAACTCAATATCGAAATTGTTTTAATAAAAGCATAATATATTTTTTATTATTATTTGTATAGAATTCAATTAACTAACCTAGGATTTAACTAATATAATAATAGAGTTAATACAACTCAATGTTTACTTAATGGAAATAAAAAAATAGATTCTTTCAACCCAAATCTAGAGTTGGACGTATACAACTCAGAAATAGTATTTTACGTATAGATTCTACGTATTTTTTTTCAGTGTACTAATAAAAAGTATTATTTTGTTTTGATATTTTTATTGTAAATATTATTTTTCACATAAAAATTACAAATTTTGCAATTAAAAACGCTGACGTTTCGTCGAACATGTATCGGCCTTTTCAGAGCTTTCTACTACGAGTCGTAATCGTATAAACATATTCTTAAAATCGTCATTAATTAATCCAAATTTAGTTTTTGTCAATAAATTAAAATAATATACAAATAAATAGTAAAACACTAAATCTGTACATATCGTGTCAATCATTTATAAAACTTGTCAAACGAATTCAAAATTAAAGTTACTTAAAGTCGACTTGATGAAGCATCAGCGTTTTTAACTGCAAAATTTGTAATTTTCACGTGAGAAATAATAATTACAATAAAAATATCAAAACAAATGAATACTTATTATTAGTATTAGTTCCTCTTGGTGATCAGGATAAATTAATAAATGACGAAATTATAAATATAGAAACAAGTTTTGAGAAATACATTCAATTGAATAACAAAATACACCATACTTATAACCATATTGTATCGAAAACGATAAACAGTATTTTTATGTCATATTACTACACGTACACCATGCAATGCGCATTCAATTTTATATCTTCAAATATTAAATACTTCCTGCGTCACTTTGGAGTATTAATGTTGAATCAACTATAATTAAAAGTTAAATAACCATAACGATTACACAACGTGCCTCATAAAATACCTAAAATAAAATACCGTACTAGTTTTTCCAGATTATTGTTCTACCAGCGTAATAATTAATAACTAAATTATGCCGGTGCAGTGCTATTCTAATTTGCAATACGATCGCTCAATATGCGTTTATCTCCGACCAGTTTAGTAACCCAAGTGCTCAATTAAGTATCAACTCGACTCGCTCACAACGGTCCTCGCATTTTGGTTACTACTAATGCTTGCAATCGATGCCACAATCTACTTGCGCGTGATGTTTGTATATGTTACACCGACGAATCGCGCTCGGACGTCATCATCTTCTTACTTTACTACCATTGGTCGCTTGGATCTCTTTGATCTGTCATTTGGTATCTCTGAATTTGTTGTAATGACGTACTCGCGGTAAAGTAGTCCTTCAGAGGATTAGAAATCAGTCTTCTATGCTTGCATTACGTTTCTTGAGTACCTCGTTTGAAGTTAAGCACGTGGAGAATATTATCCGCAATCTTTCGTAATTTTACACTTGAAATTATACCCGAACGATGAGTTGCTTATAAATTCCCGACCGCCAGAACTCTGTATTTCTTCTGTATTTCGCTGTGCACGGTAATCCGACCCGAATCGTCGGTTTCACTTAGATTCATTTCCACTCAAAATTAATATGCAAACGTTTCATTTTTGTTTCAGAGAGGTAGCGACGAGCTTTTATCGCAAAGTGGCGCAGTGAGCAATGGTGCATCAATGAGTCCACAACCGCATCACACATCGGATAACAATAACGAAGCAAAAAAGGTGAGATTCCGACAGGGTGTATATGCACTTATGGAAATGATTATGTCAAATTACACGATCGACATTTCTTGGGCTTTCCGTGTTTCATTAACTCCCACGGATTTCAGTTAAATGACAGTATTTCAAACAGAGAAAAAAATCTTACAAATTTACAAATAGATAATAAAAGCAGGAAAAGTGAGCAAAAATGTAAATAAACGTTAGACGATAGCGTAGGTTTTATTTAGTATAATAAAATAATTATCGTAGTTTTCATTTATCGTTCCTAGTAATCTGATTAATACATTTTCAACATATTCATATATTACTCATATATTAGTAAAATATTTTCAATATAATATTAATATATTAACATTATATTAATTTAAAAATATATGGTAAATATATTAATCACATTACTATAGGAATATTATTTACATTTTTACCTATTTTTCCCACTTTTATTATCTTAAGATTTTTTTTTCACATTTGCAATTGCTCACATCAAATTCATTATTCCTGTTCATTTGACTTTTTAATCATTTAATTAACTTTTTATTAACACGTGACACATTTAATTCCCTTAACGGGATGAATTTTGAATTCCTTGAATTAATTTAATTTCTTTATGCCGCGGTTTGACTCCACTTTTTAATCATTTGTTTGCGCTAAGGCTATCCACCCTCTTGTTTTGCGTGCATAAATAGAGACAACGACGTTATCTAATTACAATTATATTGTCAACTTATTTTATGAACGAGTTCTGCGGTTTGACTAAAAATATGAGAGACGAGCCTTGGGTAAACAATAAAGTATTTATATAATTATCCGTTTAAATTGTTTTAATGTCATGCATATGTATTTTTGATATTGCAGATCCAATAATAGTGACAATTATCGGTATCAATTGAATGCGCGACACAAACAATAAAACATTGTTTGCTTGTAATTTAACTGGAATCTATTTAATCGAGTATTTTGCAAAAAAATGAAAGCATTTATTTCGTAAAATACGTTATGCCTTTTTATCGTTTTTAAATGGTTTATAAACTCAAAAACAAGCCTCGTGTTATATGATATTTTTTTGCCGCGCGTAATTGTATGTTTCGAAACGCGTTGCGTCAGTTTTGGTATTGATAATTTATTAAAATCTAATCAATATTCTGCATTAAATTGAAGATTATTTGCAAAATACTCAACGCACGATTTTGACTAAAACATTCATTTATCCGCGATATGGAACAGTGACGTTATTATTCAACAAATATCACTGACATTCGTAGATTTGCACATCCTTTAAAATGATAAAGTTTTCATCGAAAATCGCTCTAAAATATATTCAGTCGCCGCGGCAAACATGTTTTTCAATGCGTTGACATACGTCTACGCGAATTGGATGCAACGAATCGATTAGTACTTGGAAAAGAAGCATCCAACCTCATTTCTTTGCCAAATAATTTACAAACTCTACGTTCCGAATTACAGAAATCTACGTGAAATCTGCGCATACACATATATATATGTATTTAGATTTGTATTCCTAAATGTTGTTTCGGTCTTACGTCTTGAATGCGAAAGAACAAACAGCGAACAGCAACGACTGCTTTAAAAAATTGCTCAAATATTTTTCACGCGGAATTTTCACAATACCGTGGCTAATGATATCATTATCAAAATCGTAAAGCTTAAATGCTAAAAGTTACAATAATGAATATAACGCAGCGTAAATTCACAGTACGTTCCGTTACGAATAAACATGCCTGTAATTTGCGTAAAATGCAAATTGAAAATAAATCGCCCATTTTGTGAATATTTCATAATGCTTTCGAAACCAAATAATTTGTTACAGTAATTATCAATAATGAGTTTGCAAAATGATCGGACTCAAGTAAAAATCACGTTGCAAATGAAGAAACGAAATTCAGTGGCAAATAATGTATTTATTATAAAAATAAAAAAAAAAAATACGGGGATTGATTTACTCGTCATTAAACGCGAAGCCCGGAATGGCGCAGGCTGCACAATAAATAATATTCAGATGTAACATATAATGTAACATATGAAAAATTCGTAAACGTGACGCTGGCGGTGATGCTCGCGCGATAGAAAAATAATAATAAATCACGCGCCGGCCAAGTCTATCTCTGGCAATTACGATTTAGCATGGCTTTTTCCAATCGCCCGTACGATTTTTTGTTCTGTCTCGACGCCCCCGTGCTTTTATTCAATAACATTTTTTAACGCTTATTGCGATTCCATCGTGTTTCGTAAGTGATCCGAATACACTGACCTCAATTGAAAAACGGCCATTGAAATCTAATCGCGACATTTCGGGTCTGCTGTATCGTAACTGTCCACGTCACTCCTGACATTAGCGCAAAAAATGGCTATTGAAAAAAGCGCCGAACAAAGTAGCCAAACGATCGTACAAGGCACAAAGCCAGAAAAAATGGCGCGTGTCTAATCGAATACAATTTTTGTCTATTCAAAGCTCCCGACAGGACCAATAAAAATGGCCCAATATTGTCCCAATATTCGCACCAGAATTGCCAGTGCTAATATATTTATAAACCGACATCGGCCCAGTACTGTTACCAGTATTTTACCAATACTCATTTCCGAACTCTTCAGATCTGGAAAATTATTAGTACTGTATTAGACTATATAATACAAACTGCCTGGCACAACTCTGGCACTTTACTGGTTGTCAATTTTGACCAACTCTGGTTCAGCTCAGTTTCGCGGCTATTTCGGTTGTTAACCGCAGTGTGGCCAATACTGGCATAAACCTGGTTGCCATAATCTGGTAACCAGTGCTGTGCCAGAATTGGACCATTTGTTTAACTCTGACATAGCCCTGCTGGGCTCCCGCAAATGATAACGATTTATAAACCCGAAATTGGTGTGATAAATAAGGATGTAACAGCTTTGCATGCCATTATTGATCATCTACATGATTTAGCATGATCATACATATTTATAAATAGTTTTGCATAGACATGCGCATAATAAATACAATGAGCATGTAAATTCATGATCATGCAAAGGTTCCTATTATGATACTTTTCGTTTCCGGTAAGACCGCGGCGGCGGACAAAAATTACACCCGGCCTAAGTGGACGACCGAGCGGCCAAATGAAATATTAATTCGGCCGCGATCGATTGACTTTTGCGATAATTTTTCAAAATGGTTAATGGATTTGAAACGCCCTACGTACACATTGTTTCGCGTCGTGACGTTTCAAAACCACGAAGGGTGTTTAATCTTTTTTACTTTTTCATTTCTCCTTTTTCATCTGTGCATCAGGCGCGAAAAGTTCGACCAGGGTTTGCGATGTCGTTAATCACTTTTCCGTGATGCCCAGAAAAATAGAAAAGCAAAGGATCTTCGAAAGATAACTCTTGTGATTGTGTCAGCGTTTAATATTTCGTTTTATACAATTTCAGTTGGAATAAACACCAGCGACGTGCGATTGTAAACCCGGCTGGTTGCGCGATAAAATGTATACATGCAATAAGTTTAAAACAATTTATTATTTATTCATTTCACACTCGAATCAACAAATACCAAAACAATGTCGAACAACACTATTACGGTCAAATTTAACGCGCCAATGTTTTGTTTCATAAAATACGACGGTTTGCTCATATATACTTAATTACAAAATTAAACTAATATAATTACCGTCGCAGTCATTTATGGGCTCGAGTTTTAACGAAAAAGACCGAGTCTGCGCATAATAATAACAAATACGCATATATGTATACACTGAAAAAAATCAAACGTGATCTTGGACTTTTCAGCGACAAATCATAAAATTTGGTCTTTTCAACAAAAACATTTACGTTTTTTACGTAGAAATTTACTGCTAAACACAGTAAATTCCATTTTCTTTCGCTTAAAAGTCGAAGCTCGTATGATAAGTAGTAATTTTTCATATATAATTTTGCTCAGTGTACGAATTAACTCTGAACGAAGAACGTTTTAAGAGCGTCGCCGAATTTGTTTAACCCCGCCCGCCAATAAACCAACACTTTGGCGAAACAAGACTTTCGTTTCGGACTCGTCTTATTGTATCGCAGCGGCGGTAAATAATGCGTGCGCGCGATATCACTTTATTTGGCTTTTTTGTGCGCCGTCTCATTGGTCAAAGGCGTTTTACGACTGAATTCCACGTTCTTAAAAGCTTAAAAAGCTCAGGGCGACGGCGGCATTTTGGCGAGCGTGTACCAGCCCGAAAGATACCAGACTCGACTGGTCGTTAACACGACCGAGCGATACCGGGGTGGAGAACTCAGCGGTTAATGACACCGAGTGCCTGAAAGAATATAGTGGAAACGCTGAATATTCAGTGACAAAGCTTTAATTTTTACCACGCGCTTTGAGGAGTTCGTGAAAGCGAATCCTTTAGTCAAAGTCCGGCGAAATCTTTTTCCGCCATCTACCTTTGTTGCGAGATACGCTACTCTCGGCTCCCACTATTGTCGGATTAAAATTCGTTTTACATGTATTATTCCGGCTTTCATTTATTCGCCAACTAGTTCGATTTAATTATCGTTTTTTGGATTCCTTTCAATGAGTGACGGGAGGTCCCACCTTTATTCTGACGCCAGTGCGGGTTTTTCGCTTCCCTCGAGCTCAAGCTAATTGACTTTTTTCAAGACACAGGCAGCACTTGCCAAATCAGTTTCATCCGGCACGGGTTGCCAAAATGCAATAATAACGGTTCAACTTTCTTGAAGTACAAAAAAACAACAAAATACAAAATCAAAACAATTGACATTTGCTTCTGCAAACGTTATTCGTCTGTCGAAAAAAAAAACGGTATTGAACTTTCAAAATTGCATCGCGTTTATTAACTCAACATTCGTAATTAGATTCATGATTGCGCGCGCAAAGATAACAATGACTTGTTACGCTGGCTTAACTAATATGAAATTTGATCAAATTTTTCAGTTCGAAATGTGAATGCAAAATTAATTCCTTCGGTCCAAGGCAGGCAGTGAAGTTTCATAAAACAACGCAGTTTCATAAAATATAATTACATATATTTTGCGAACGAGAATATTGCTTCGTTAATTATCAAATTTCGCATTCGGCCAAAAGCGAAATTTATTTTAGAAATAACCAGGCCCTTCTCTAATAACTTAATATAATCGCTTTGATATTGAATTTGGAATTAATTTTAAAGCGCGTTTTTACGGCAACGTTTGTGTTTTCATTGCGTCTCGAAGATAAAAGCTAGTTGCGCGGAACTCGCGAAATATCTATTTTTATTTCAGAATAATTTTTATAATTCCAGACCTTTCATACGACAGACATCTTATACCAAAAGGTTAATTTCACGGCACTGGCATTATAAAATTTTATTGTTCAAAATCTCTTTGTAAACAAAATATTTGCAACACAAAAATGTAACCGATCCTTCTTTGAGTAAAATTCAAGCATTCCAAAAATAGATGCCGTGCATCTTTTTTTGCGTTTCGGAAAAAAAATATAAATAGCATATTTCTTTTAGCGATCACAACAGTATTAATTCAATCCTACGATATTCCATCGAAGTAAATATATATATATATGTATATAAATATATTCTTTGTTAAAACTACAAAAAAGCAACATCCTAACTCCGCATTAAAAATATACGAAATTTGTACGAAGTGAAATAAGCGTTGATGACGGATGTTTTGAATTTCAATCATTTGAAAATTATCAATAGCATTTTTACAGCAAGCGAACGAATTTTAAATAAAAAAAGGTCACTCTCTTCGAAGGAATAAAATATTTCTATAAAGTAAACAGTAGTTTGTATTTGAGTCAATCAATCTTTCTAATTCGCTTAATTGACTTTTTTGTAAAAGGCATTTCTACGATAAGTAACGAACCAAGTCATGGTCAATATGAGAAAGAAAAAGCAAGGAAAATTGAAAAGAAAATGTCCGGATGAGAACTTTATAGAAAGAGTTGAATGGCGAAAGGAAATTGTGACGCACCATCCACTGTCGGATAACTATGTGGAAAGTAATGGCGCACGGGAATAAGGAAAAATATGCGCGCGTCGTTTTATATCTTGGGCAATACGGCGACCATTTTATGCGAGTCAAGTACAATTCGAATTACCTGTCGATTTATATGAAACAAACATACGTTATATCGCTCGGATATACAAAACAGCTCTTACGTATTTGTATCATCCGATACAGTTTCTAGACTGCCAGTTCGAAAGGTGAAACATCCGAAGAGCACAATTTTATTATGAAAAGGAAATTCGAGTTGTTGGTGGAAACAAATGATGAATGGCGGAGTTTGAAAATGTGCACTCCGTATCGTATTATTTCCGTTATTACATCCAATTTTATTTAACGTTTTTTCACTCAAAGTCGATCATTCTGAAGAAGAAGCATAGCTGCTAAACTCGTACACAAAATGCCCACGCATATCTGACTAGTTGCTGGGAAATTATCTGAGTTGATATAGTAATGCATCCCATCCAGTAAGGTTCCATCCAATTACGTCATACTGACACTGGCCACTAGTCGGCATAAAACACAACATAGACGTCAATTCAGGGTCAATTTTACACGCAGAAAAATTATATTTAAAAAATCTCAATATAAATAGTAAAGCTAGGACACTCTTGCAAAACTGATAAAAATTACTATATTATATAGTAAAATATATACAGTACACATAATAATTAATTCAATTTATGTAGCAATTTTTCTTACACGATATAGTAATTTTTATCGGATTTGCAAGAGTATCCTAGTTTTACTATTTATATTGTGATTTTTTAAATATAATTTTTCTCCGTGTGCGTTCTTATAATATTAATAACAATTATTGTTACGGTTTAAAGGAGGACGAAATGAATCAAAGGAATTAACTGTATTTTGCTATTATATATATTATATACAGTCCACGAAAACTTGAAAATATTATTTCGAAATTCGAACCTTTCTTCCTTCTTTTCGATCTAATGCTCCAATGAACCATCGACCTAAATACTGAAGAAGATATAGTCCGGAAAAATATTTATATATATAGTCAATTACTTTTCGTAAGGTAATTGCTTCCATTTTAATTAACGTAATTATAATTTTACGTACGAACCAGTATATTAGTTAATTTAAATTAATAAAGTTTAAAATATAATATTTTTAAAATGTTTCGTAACAACTGTATAGTCTATGTACATTTTCTGCGTGGGATGTTTTGTACGTAATAAATTATGACAGTAGTTTTCAAGCTCATTAATAAATAAACTATTTGTGTATCATTTTGAAAGTATTGTGTACCTATTTTTAAGTGTATATATATGTGTCATCTTCATTAAGCATATTATATTTTAATGGTTAAAATACTTTTAAACGGTATGACATAAATATATATGTAGTACAAATTTTGTTCATGTGTAATGTTATCTGTCAGAACTTGTGTTACACGTGTTGTGGCATTTCCAACACAAAATTATATCAAGTTAAATAAGATATTAATACATATTCACTTGCGCACGTATCTGTACCTTAATATATTACCATTCATGATCTATGGCTTTTGTGTCCAATTTTCCAAATAATAAGTATATCATACAACAAGATAAACGGTTATACAATTTTTGTTACTTCGTCAGGAAATTATTCAAACATTAAAATGTAATAAATCGTAACACAATCATCCACTTCAAATGCTAAATAATGAAATTAGTAAAAACATTACAGACGAAAAATTGAAACTTATACTAAACTTATACTAATAAAATATGAAAAACACACTCAGAGTAAAATTAGTATATTCAGTAAATTTAACTGAATTTTCAGTAAAATAGGCCATAACCGAAAATAATCAGTTAATTCAACTGAAAAGACTAGATATTTTGATAAAATATAGCAGCCAATTGTGATACTTAAATTAATAAATTCAGTCAATTGTGCTGAATATTTCACTTATTTCAGTTAAAAATGTCAGTTTCGGTCACATTACAACTTAAAATTATAATTATTTTAACCAAAACTGAATCTTACAGTTAATCTAACTGAATTTGACGGTTATAATACTAACTAACTAAACTTGGCAGTAGATCTTACTATGTTATGTTTTCTCAGTACATGAAAAATTACTATTTAGTAAATACTAATTTAATCCCATAATAACTACAAACTATCAAATGTTTATTGTTTTCAATAATCCAATATATTTGATATAGATATAGATGATATAGATACAAATGATATAGTAATTTTCTACGTAAAAATATTATTTTTGTATGTTGAAACACTAAACTTCGAACGCTTGTCTTTTATGGGTTCAAATTAGTATTATAAATAGTAATTTTCTGTAGTCTTTTCTCAATGTATATAATAGTCTTTTGAAATAAGTATCAGTTCAATAATTTGTTTAAATGAAACTTAAATTTTTTTAAAAAGTCAGTTGTAATTGTATTGCATTTATGAGGTATTGGCTTTGCAATGCTTAATGAAAAGGTTGAGAGTATATAAAAAAAAACTTTTTTTGAATGAAGAAAGAAAAGGAACAAAAAAATGAGAGGATCCGCGCTCCGCAGCTGGTGGATCGCACGGTCTCAATGAAACGAGCAATTTTCAAAGACGGTATAAAAAAAGCTGATGATCTATGATGCACACCGTACATTGGAATATAATAAGGTCTAAAAGAAGATACATGCAAAGAATGCAATCTAAAACGATTCAAATAAGTTTTATCAATATGTAATTATAAAACTACATCGCTGCGCAGCTGCGAAAATTTGGAAACATATTTTATATATAACATAAAGTTTGATATTATAAGAACTTTTCTGGGATAATAACAAGTAAATTTATTACTGCAATTGATTTGAGATACTTTCTTAATATAATATTAAAGAAAAATGTAAAACATTAGTAATTGTGGATTTGTATGGACAGAAGAAAGATGCTTCTATAAAAAATTCAATATATACAGTCGAGATTTAACTGTCACAGGTGAAACTTTTTTTACACGACAAATTCCTTCTATATTAGGTGAATTCCAACTAACGCGCTCGGATTTTTCGGAATTTTTAACAGAGTTGAAATAACTAAAATCTTTTACTACCGATGCCGTATAAATTTATACACTAAAATAACTAGGATTCGGGTTCATAAAGCCGCGTTCGAAAAATGTCTCTATAATTTATTCCATTTACAATTAATGATGTAAATGTTAAAATCGACACGTTTGCATTTTCGGTTCTTCAAGCTGTGCTATTTTTCAATTATGTTCATACGAAGGTTTAGTAGAAAAGTAAATTTTTTACATTGAAGAATGATTTTCAATTTATGATCAACTTCAAAATCAATCAAAATTCATGAGCTGCAAAAATAAATGAAAAGAGTTACACGAAAAGGCAAGATATTGAAGAACGTTTCATTTTTTACGTTTTTTTTAAATTTAAGAAGAGTCAGAGACAAAGTGAACATTTTTCCAATTCAAAAGAACTTGATCAACATTTTAGGCTATTCTATTTGTATTTACACGAACTTTTTACAAATGCAACTTTCAAATATGACTTTGTCTTTCAAATGTTAACAGTTTTTTCAAAGAGATGCCGTATCGCGACGTATTATTCTTACAACAATTATACATAAATATTACAATTCTGCTTTCTTTTTACTTATTTTTAATTTAAATTTACATTATACACTGAAACAAATTATATTTTACATTTCTTATGCGAGATAAGTTGTTTATATAAAATAATTTTCCAAATATTGGAACATCATTTATATGTCACAAGTATCGTATTTACGTACGATTCTTCTATGCATTAAATTTTTCTTTAAACATATACATAATTAAATATTTATTTGCGACATAATTTTACACGAAAATTATTAATACACTTCATGTTTCATTAACACGATTTTTATCTCGAGAAAGAAATTAATAATCTTATCTAATGAAACTATTATTATTTGCGTTAAAACCGTTTTCATAATATGCGTTCGTTTTACACCGAATTAAAATGATAAACGAAATACTTTTATTGTTCAAATTATTCCTAATAAAGCAGAAACTACAGTTATTTTTATTACAGCAATTGCGACACGCGTTTTCATTGAAAATTTAATTATTTTTACACCGTCTGGCTAGTTTTTATTTAACGCGCATAATTACTGTTTTTACAAATAATTACACCCCGTGCCTTCGTGCGCCGTTTCTAAAAATAATCACTCTAACCATTGCCTTGAACATGTCCAAAAATTCAAACTTTGCTGACTTATTATTTTTGAAACGCGAGCAGCCACTGCCGCTTTCTGTTATTCTGCCTTTTATTACTCTTTTATTTATTCACATTGATTTTCCGTTTATTTATGTCATTTTTATGATTAAAACGAAATTTGTTATAAATATGAATTTCGCAAAATGTACGAGAGTAATAAAAATATTGTAGAAAAACAATCTTTTAGAGTAACGTTCCAAGCGGAAAGTTTGGAATGATTTAAGTTGTAGGATTTATGAGACAATAAAATGTGATGCACGCTGAGTTATCAAATTAAATAAATGCAGCGTATTTGGCTGTGAATCATAGCTACACTGATTAGTTCTGACTTTGGTAAGTAGCTTTTGCGGCTTGCAACACATTCACGTTTAGATAGAACTAGCCACGAACACGATGCCGCTGCAACAGAGCTGGCACAACGCCATAGTCTGTAGAATCTCGGTAGAATCTTGTTACCTGTCTCGTACAGCTTTGCGGTTGTTTGTTACCCACGAATTTATTGCTTAGCATGATCGAATCGGTTAAATCGGAGGAAACTATTTTTCCTGCCTAAAAAGAATATATCTTGTGTCTCAGTGTTACCTGCAACCTCAATTCAATTTGACCCGTTTTATCCGAGTCTTCATAATATTTCAAAAAATGTTCTTACAAACAAGGTTCAGAACAATTTTACTGTGTTGTTTTAAAGTTCCCCGAGAAGCAAAGTTTATTAATTGTCGCAATCAATTATTTCCTTTCCCTTCACTTTCTTGCAGGTTTTTATTAATATTTGTGCACGCGACGTATAAATATTAGAGATAAAATGTTTCGTCCGATTTTTAATTAAAAAAATTTAACTAATAATACGATACTTTAATTTCATTTGTTTTGCAATAAGAAAGTATTAAAAATGCCACGAGATTATTCATTTTCAATTACAATTATAGACCAGCGTGCGTTGCTGAAATTATTTTATTGTTCACGGTTTTTTGTTTGTCAAATATTGCATTGTAATAAAAGTATAATAATGTTCGGAGTGTTATTTGTACAAAATTGTGGCCACGGTAACAAACAAATTAAATTAAAATATTTAATATACGAAATTATATAGTACATTTTTTACGATAAGTCGGTTAAAGAAAGGAAACATATTCTTCGCGAGAAAATTCAATTATCACAATCCCTGAAATACGTGGCATTTAGTACATTAAAATATAACTCGGTGTTCTATTATTATTTCCATATTTTTAAATTCGCAGTAGTTTCCTTTCAAGAATATTCTCGGTTACGATCGTTTATATGACATATAAAAACACATATAAAGATGACAAGGACTCGATTAGCATTCTCATTTACACGAAATGATTGAATAAATCACAATTTTGACGATGGAATTAATGCGCGACGACGTAAATATGGTCGCGGCAGCTAAGAGGGGGTGCGTCGTCGTTTCATCCGGTTTAATTAAAAATCGGTAGTTTTGGCCATCCTTTGTATTTATCAAATCGAAATTGCCTCATTGTTTGATGTGCACTGATTCGCGGATATTTGGTAACATTTGACTTTATCAAATTAATTCAGATATAAAAGTCTTTGTCGCTGTGCATCACGGTACATAAATCGTTAATTTTCGTCTTTTTAAGTTTGAATGATCTCTGCGGCGTACGGCAATAGAGCTTTTATTCTGTAAATTCCAGCATTTGCCCACACCAACATATTCAATAATACTTTATAAAGTGAAAACAATTCAACGTCTCGCTCACGCGTATTGCAACAAATTATTTGAGTGTTTTAAAAATCAACCAATCACAAAGACATACGCTTGTTACACTATTCATCGGTTCAAATCAATTTCACGAGTTCGCTCTGTCTGTAAAGTAAAATTAAAAGTTCAATTCAAATCGAATTTTTGTTCGTATTTTATTTCATGATTAAATTAATGCTCCCGACGCTACTATATAGCAAAAAACAAAATTTTTTTGTTCTGAAAAAATATCTTTTTAATTCCTTTTGACAGTTACATTTGCCGTAAACAAACTGTAGTTTTATTTCATCATCGAGGCTTATTACTCTTCTAAATTTCGATATACAAATGCGCCTTTTTAACAATTATAAATTCGCGAATAACAAACGTTCATTATCAGGACGCTGTTTAGTTATCAGTAACGCGTATATAGTAATATAATAATTTTAACAAATGAAATACTAAACTTCCGCTACAGGACGATGTAATTCGATGTTTAAATGATAATGCATGTGCTGTAGATATAAACATCAAGTGAACATTCTATTAAAAATGCCGTTTTAACGGAGTACATTTATTTCGACGAAAAGTTAATTGCAAGTAATTAAGCCGGAATTTTTCAGGTACTTTTTTTCAGCCAAATTTTTTGACACATTTTTGTTCGCACTTACAATTTATTTGAATTCGTGCAATCTTCATGGAAACAATTGATTATATAGTTTATCAATTAAAAACGTAATATTAGTATCGAATGTGTGTTATGCATATTATATTTTATTTTTTATAAACTAAAAAGCGAATTGAAATGTATAATATTATCTTCGCATAAACTTAATATTGCCTTTTAAATTATAATTTATTAAACGTAACGCTTTTCAAATTTACTGACGAATAACTTAATACGCTATTTTAATGGTAAAACTATGCACATATCATGTTATGGCTATTATATGTCTCATATATCGTAGAATAGTCCGCGCAATATCTACCTCTAATAACGAAATCAGCCAAATAATCTAACGTACGTTATGTTTACGCTTAAAGGCAGTATAGCAGTATTGCGTTTGAAAATACGCGCGATCCTCACATCCAGAAACAAAGCTCTTCGTGTACGACTGATAATATTCATTACATTTGTAATCGACGCGCTGCATCTTCTGAATCCGCGCGAGATAAAGACTTTCAGAAATTATCACTCCGCGCTCATCGAACCAACAGCATTCCTTAATTACCGCTGCACAATTAAGTCGACGCGCGAACATTTTACTCCCAGTCGGTTTTCTTTTGTTCGTAAGATGTGCGAAAATTATATATTTTATGCGATATTATACCTTTGTACGAACAACGTCAAAGTAAATCTGAAAATTAAAAACTCATTCACCGAAGGGTTAAGTCGGTCGAATTAGAATCATCAAATAAGATTTCGAATAAATGAACTCGATCGTGGAAGGCAAACGATATTTCTTTGGTTTATTTTACGATTATGCATTCGTAGACCTTTTTATACATATTTCTGCATTTGTTATGCATTAACAGTCACCCCCTACCCAGAAGGAATACGCCAGGGTTAAACAAATGGCCCAATTCTGGCACAGCACTGGTTACCGGATTATGGCAACCAGGTTCAGGCCAGTATTGGCCAAACTACGCATTGGCCAAAATAGCAACGAAAGTATGCTGAGCCAGATTTGGTCAAAATTGGCAACCAGTAAAGTGCCAGACTTGAGCCAGACATGGAACTTTGTATTATATTCCAAATAAAAATTCTAACCGGACATTCAGTAGGGCCCATTTTAGTGAAATTTGGTCCTACTAAGGTACACCAATGTAGGCCCAGACAGGAAATGTAACGCTGGGAATAGAAGGGCGCCAGTTAAAATTCCAGTGCGTGTCCAATAGCTGCTCGAATAAATCCCATTGATAAACCTCGTTATACAAATTTCTTTTGCAAATAATACCTCCAAGAAAAACACTAATTATTATTATATTTTCAGTGCATAAATATTCAGTGTATAATTAAATTAGTTAATTAACTAAAAAAGGATTACAAATGGCTTTTTCCATCAAAAAATATATAGGACCCGGCAGGATTTCACTAATAATTGCCTAGAATAAAACACACAATTTTTACATGGAGTACTCTATGCATACTCTCGCGGGTCCTAGTAAGATTGATCAATTTTAAACCCAAAATCATATGTTCATTATTGTCTGCATGGGGCCTTATAAGGTTAGCCGTGTGTAATTACTAACGCAAATTATTCCATTAAAATCTTTCTAGGGCCCGATCAAAATATATGTTGTAACCCAAACGGGTACCCCCTTACAGGAACAATGTAAGATAGGTCATGGGACGCCATTTTAGGGTAAGCCCTATACACTGAGAAAAATTTCTATTAAAAATTACCGTGCCAAAACTGTACTTTGATGCGATGTTTGTCAACAAAGGAATGATTACCGTTATAGCACAGTAAAAATATAGGGAAATCGAAGTAATGTTTACGATATTTAGGGGTCATTTTTACGTGTTGACAAACATCGCATCG
>JABFQC010000992.1:0-21754 GCA_022817085.1 Psilanteris sp. ZL-2020
AATTGCGGCTTCGTTGATTCTGAATTTGTTTATTATTCGCGTATGCCACTTTGAGGCACAATTTTTTATATTTATAATATTCAAATCAGTATTAAAAACAAATCGTTTAATCTTCGATGCAATAAAAATCTCAATTTTGTATAATATGATTCGATTATTGTTTATAATTACAATCCTACCTTTCGTCGCTCGCAAAAACGAATTACAAAAATATATATTTGAACATTCACCTACATTAGTATTGCAAAATACATGTTTATTCACGTGAATTATAAAAGGATTATTTAATTTTAAATTATTATCCGCGGGATTTTAAATTTATTTGACACGATTCCATATTCCATTCGATAAAAAAAAGTTGATATACAATATAATCTGCATTAAATAATACAGCGGACGTTTAAAAATTCACTCCCGTGACTCTCCCTTGTATAATCATATCAATGTCACCTAAATTTGACTAACGTTTCTACTTCTCTACTTTCTTGTCGCAATAATTTTGAATTTTACAGTTATATTGCATTATCGTAAAGTAGATCCGTGCCGAATGCTACCGCGAAAAGACTACTGTAAGATATAATCCTACGCGAGAGGGAGGGGTGGAAATGTAGGCACCATCTGCGGTGTGTTCTTCGCCGATGGCTGGTTCATTACGCAATGATCAAGTCCGCGATAGAGGTCCGCGAAACCAGTTTCAGAATCAGGCTAGGTGAGAGGGATCCGCGCGGAAGGGGAGACGGCGAATTATCCTTCCGTAACCTCACCTAACCGAATCGCTATGGAGACGCGCAGGTATTATTAGACCGGCGTGAGTGGTAAATCAGATTTGGCCGCGAAACCTTCCGGGGTCGTTGGCAAATTAAAATTGACGTGACCAGTTTTTGCAAAAACGACGCGTAACGATAATCGAGAAATAACATCGACTTTAGAAAATTAGGAAAAGTATTTAACGCGCATCATTATCATCCAAAGAATGTGGATTAATACAACGAAATACGAAATATTTCAAAATGCAACGAAAGTACGGGAGAAACAAAAGTAAAATGTGATATTCATGCACGTACCGTCGAGATTTGACACTTCTTGCCGTTGAAACTCGATCCGCAATAACGGCAATAAAATACTGTTCATCGGTTAATCAACTAATTATTTAAGATACAACCATTTAGTCACGATCGAGTATCGAAATTTCAAACAACGACAGGGATCAAATATAATAATTTGAAGACACGGCTTACGTTTTTCACCGCCAACAAAAATTGTCTTGTTTTAGAATCAACTCCGAGTTGCGAAACTCGCTTTAAAAGCATTAAAATGGGTTGTAAATATGCGATTGGATTATCTTGATTCCAGCCGAATCAATAAAATGTTTGTTATCTTAATGATAGTATTCCATGTGCAGGATTATGGAAAATAAAAATATTAAAGTACTGGATATTCCGAAGCGAATTTCTCTTTAAGATTGCGACGATTGACGAGGTGGATGGACTGCAGGGTGGGGCGCGGCTGATGTCAGGTTCAGTCGCGGTTGCGGGCCGGGCTCGGAAAACGAGCGGCGGGATTGGAATTGGTAACTCGCGTTCCAGCTAGGCTGAGTTATATATTCTCGACTGCTTTGCTCCTTTAGCGATACTGACGTATGCTCGCTCGAGGCCAGGTACCTCGGCTAAGCACGTCGGATTCTAGGTGCACCAACCTTCAGGGCCATCGTTGCGCCGTCACTACTAACTTCAGCGATAAAACGAGCCTTTTCCGTTTACTACACTTCCTTCGGTGCGTTTCGTTAGCATACATTTGCGAATGCGAGCTCGGTATCACGATACCGTATGCAAAGCCGCATTCGATTCCGTCGTCCTTCGCTATAAAATTTTTCCTCGATCCCAGTAATGGGCTCCAATGCCATTTTCCGACGCTCGATAGTTGTCTTTATACGTCTTTCAAAACTCCTGCCGGTAAACATTATTTTTCGATGAAAAATGTAACGCGTACAACCTTGTGATCCACGGTTTCGAATTTAATTAACCCGATTTAAGCAAAATGTATACAACTGAACCCGTTGAAAATAGGCCAAAAGGTCGTAATTTGTTATTATCCGATTCTCGTATCACGATCGTTTCACTGTCACGATACTACTAAAACTTTATCGAAACGTTACGTCTTTGGATTCCCGCTCTGATGTTACAAATTAAGTTATTTGTTCACTTTATTTATTAGACTTTGTGTATTTTTAATCACCAATCGATGGACTTTACAATTCCCTTTCGTTCGATTCTCATAATTTATTTTTCGCTTTTGAAAGGGAACTATAATTATGCCCATTTATGCCACAAAGGATCATCCTTTTACGCAACTGAATTGATAAGATGTAGCCGATTCTGCGAACAATTTAACGTGCATATCTATAAGCACGTGTGGGAGTATTAGTGTGAATTACGACAGTCTGATGTGCATGATGGAAACGCGAGTCTGGATAGAAAGAACGCAACTGCCAGGTATTTCCCCACGCCGTGGCCCTGCGGCACTCCCTATATATACCTGAACCAAGGATAGGCACGCACTCCTCGTCCACCAGTCTCCGCAAACGCTGATCAAACTCGTCCTAGGCTCCGTGGATGATTTAGTCGTGCTAACCTTACAATCTGTATTCCGTTTCCTAGCAATCGAAAAGACGGATCAGTTCACGCTCTGATTACAGGTTTGCGAAACCGGTAATACCCCGAAATCAACGGGACATGCGTCCCTGTATATAGTTGGCGCCTATTGTCCTCGGTATTTTCCCTGCGGAACACGTGTCGTTAGTATTGGCCTTCCGCTGTATTTCTTCGACATCCAGGTCACATCTGGAGGTGGCACGGTCATTTTGGGAAACGTGGACCACAGAATGAGTGGCAGATGTTTCCTAAATACGACTCGTGTGAAAATTACTTGTAATATCCACGTTAAAGTGTTTCGTCCGATTCAGATTTTAAATTTCCGTTGTAATTATGGATACGTTCTTGTTCAATCCCATAAAGCGCTTTAATTTAAATAAAATTAATTTTCATTAATCAACAATTTATTTTACTCGACGAACGTGTAACAGTTCATTTTACTCAATTTACGTGTTATACATTATAGAATCTAATCGACGCGTGTCTGAAAAACGCGTTACTTCGTAATTAATTCATGCGTCTCAGCTGTGATTGTTAGATAATATATTTTAATTGCAAGTATTTCATTAAAGTAGATAAAGTTACATTTTCAAATATATCTATATCTTTGATTATACTATATACGGAGGATTAAAAATTTTCACGTTCTAAAGATAGCGGTTATAGCGTTAAACGAGTTCATCGCTATCCTCAGTCGATGCGTTCGCACTAATTGCGTGAAAAATGGACATAATTGAAAACGCGTAATTCTCCGAATCGCCTGAGAGTCACGCATGGACCAGTCTCTCGCTGATTGAGATTACGAAATAATACCTTGCCTCATCCTCGAATATCTTTTTTGCGTCACGCAATCCAAACGTGTACAGTGTTTATCATTATTATTCGCAGTGTGGTACCACCCACGTGTCCTGCTCTGGTTCGACATGGCCCAACCGTGGGAATTTATAGTTTCATTTCGTCGTTACATTTTCTTCGTTCTTGTCTATCAGTTTTGAAAATTATTTTTTTTCTAAATTATTAATAAACATGAATCGTTGGAATATTGCGATGCGATTATTTAATTGCAATTTCTTTGTATGTCACTGTAAAAATTGACGTGACAAGAATGTCTCATTTTAAGACACTTATAGAAAATTTAGTATAAGAGTCTTTATATATAGTACGTTATTAAATACTACACTGCTAAAAACATATAATTAATGTGTCTTATTTAAGACACAAGGCGACTTAATAAAAACGTCGAAAACTCTTATTCTAATGCACAATATTTTGCATCAACACAGCGGGTTACTTAAATAAGTTATTTTTGTGTCTTAATACAGTGACATCTATAATTCTTTTTTTAACAGTATATATGTGTTTTGCATTAAAATATCTTGATTTCAGACACTTGTATTAGTAGTGTAAAGGTGTCTAAAATTGAATCTTTCTTCCAAGACTACACTACTAAAACAACTGTCTTAAATCTAGACATTTTCGAAATAAAAACAGAAATAATATCTCTAACATTCAGACACTTTTAATACACCCTTAAAATGATCTTTTTATCTCAAGATATTAGAATTTTAAAGACAGATTAAAAAAGGACACATAAAACATAAACTGCGATCAAATAAATAAAGAAAATATATGTACTCCACGCGTCTTTGTTCATATCGTCTGTTCATATGCCTCCTTTTCTTTTTTAATATGTTCCAAAACATTATAATTATACGTCAAATAGATTATAACACTGTAAAAACTAACGTTACAAAAATGTCTTATTTCAAGACACTTTTATAGTATTGATAGTATAAGTGTCTTATTATTAGATACTATTTATATCCTTTGCATGAAAATGTCTCAATTTAAGACATTTGTTTTAGTAGTGAAAGTGTCTGAAAAAAGACATTTTCATACTACCGATTGTTAAAGTCTAATAATACATGATAAACGATGAACTTAAAAATTAAAAGGACGATAAACGAACTGTTTGTTATTGAATCAAAAATTATTTGTTGCAGATTCACGCAATGGCACGTCGGAGATAAATTATCTCTCGACAGGAGCGGTGTCAAATTTAAGTGCAGTGGCGGGGGTTGGCGGCGAGGACATGGCTTCCTTGTGGGCATCGTATGCAATGGGGTTAAAGAAAACGCCACCCCCCGCCACGACGGGCACTCCTTCGCGATCTGATCGCGACAGGGAATCCAGCCCAACGGGTGGCGAAGGTACCGGCAGCGCTCACGATGAGACTAGTAGCAGTGGAAACAAAGAGGATGAAGACGACGATGACGAAGATGCGGATGAGAGATTAGATCCTCGACATCATGATCCCGAACGTCTCAAAGCATTTAATGTGAGTTCAAACATAATACGTTCGAACATTAATACATTTTAATTTGTATTAATTATAGTAATTAATCAATACACAAAGCCGCCGTGATAACGCGAATTAAACTATAATAAGCTTTGTATATAGTTTCTGATAATTTCGTCAAACAATCAACGTGATATTGCTGTCGAAAATCTACGACTACGTGTGCAAGTGTTAAAATCGCATTTTTATCTGAAATTTTTTTTTCGCAAATATTTACATGCGTTATATAATACGAAACTGCAACGGGGTGGCGGTGATACCTAACATGTCTAACCAATCCGCACACGATAAAGTAACATAAAAAACGAATTGCCTTGTTTATCGAGTCGCTTCGTGAAATACGAGTTAAAATGCTTAATCAATAAAACATCTGAATAAATAATTGACCGAAGCAGAAACCCTGACTAGATGTACATAGTTACTGGCTATTAATAAATGCCATAATTTTCGTCAATTAAGCTGCTGCATGAATTATGAAAACACATTTACGCTTTTTTTTTTCTAAATAATTTTGCAAGCAAACATTTTAAAATATTTAATAATACGTTTGTCTATAGATTATAGATCGGTGATAATTTATGCTCACGTTCGGTCGTTTTTTTAATTTAAAAAAGAAGTATAGAATCATTACACGTTGATATACACTTTTTTTATTAAATACAAACTGTTAACGGTGTACATTTACGCAGCAATAACTTTAAGAAGTTGCGCTTTTTTGAACACTTCCACTCAGTCAGCAGTCTTGACCCGAAAATATATTTGACGACTGTAATTTGACCTTGAGATACAATGATTCTCAGCTTAATTAATTACAATGAGTCAAATGAAGGTCCGTCCCTCCGCGACTTAATTCTTAATTCCTCGAGCGTCGTGCCGTGGAGGCACACAATACCCATTTATCATGTATTCACGTTGGTGGTTGTTACTCGTGGCAGATGTTCGTACGGCTCTTCGTCGACGAGAATCTGGACCGCATCGTGCCGATCTCAAAGCAGCCGAAGGAAAAAATACAGGCGATTATCGACAGCTGTACCAGGCAATTTCCCGAATTTGCCGAACGGGCCAGGAAAAGGATCAGGACGTACCTGAAAAGTTGCCGAAGGAATAAGCGATCAAGAGAAGGCGCTCCTTGGGATGCTGTACGTATATATATATATAAATATTTATTACTGTTATATTTGCTTATTTAATTTTTCTTTTTCTTTTTTTTTTTTATAATTTATTAACGGTGCACGAACGCCCATGCGAGCCCAGTGATTTATTTCAAGGCATTAAGATAAAGGCGAAATTAATCAAACGTAAAGTATTCGTTGCGTTAAAATCGACCGAAGGGAGACGAGTTTTTAGTGTTGATTTTATAATTTTATTTATGTGTGATTTCGAATCTATTACTTGCAGGCGCGGCCAACCCCGGCTCATTTGACGTCTGTACAAGCTGAACAAATTTTGGCAACGGCCTGTGACAATGAGGGCGAAAATGCGAAGCGTATGAGGCTCGGCATGGATCCAGTATCTCAGCCAATGCCAACGCTTCCGGCAGCAACGGTGAGCGTTAAACGATTTCGTTATATCTATTCGTTTCATTCACGCGTCGTCATTCTCGGAAATAGTTTTTTCTGCGTCTTTCCAAAATAACGCTCACGACTTTCTCTGAAGTTTATTTGATTTCGTGTAAGGTTCTATATGTATATATGTATATATTTATAATTTATATATTATTATATATGTATATACAATATTATCAAAAACATCCGATTGTAACGTGCTTAAAAAAATAAAAAACTTGCTCGCTGAACGGGATTCGATCATCCGCACCGCGATAATAACCATTTGAAAACGCCGAGTGTATACAATTTCGCACCGTTTTATCAAATTATAATTGTCTCTTCGAGAATCCACGTATCATACGTCGAACTGCGTAACATTTCTAAGTGAAACATACGTGAACTAAGCCGGGAATTGATGTAGGTACGGAGTGAACGACGATAACCCATGGGTCACGTCCCCTCCACCGACCCAAGGAATGAGACGAAGATGCATAAAGAAAACCCCGGGCGTGTAATTTTCTCGCCGGAAAATCGTCCGTGTCGTGTTCTCGGCGGGGCCGTGCGATGAAAGACGATACGTTTTTTTCACTGGACCGCTTTATTTATAACCCTAGGTAACGGAGCCTCGTTTTACGGCCCGCGACCTCCCCGGCCCCGCGTCGCCGCTCGCTCGCAATTAAGATAAGCCAAACTTCTTCATTAACATCAGTTATTATTGTTGCCCCGATTTTGTCCTTCTTTTCCCGCTATCGGTTTTGAAAATCCCTGCGAGCGCCGATAACCCCCGCCGACCCAAGCTAACCCATTAAGAAGACCTCCGTCTATCTGCAGTGGCACCTATATAATTGACGTCAAAGCACACTGCTCGGCTTTCATAAAAACACCTCCCTACATCCGTTCCGAGATCCCGCCGTCCTTCCCCCGTGCGGGTCTCTTTATCTTCCTTCCCGTGACCTCCCTCCACCCCTCCGCCGCTTCGGTAACCCCCTGCCTAAAGAGGGTCTCTCTTTTCTGAATTCTCCATGGACTTACTCACGCGTTGACTCCACACGCTCGCACATCTGGTCCAACGCGTTCTCCCGACTCCTTTTCCTTTTCGGCTTTTTTTCTCTTCTCCCGCCCGGACGTTTCCGAAACTTATCTAATCTGAAAATTTATCTCCCTTTTAACTATCAAACCTTCACTCTCCTTCCCCCCCCCTCTTTCAGCCGCCCCTTCACGTATCCTCCCACTGAATCGTCCGGTGGGAAAAGCGTACGATTTTTTTCGTCTTACAAAACTTGTTTCGTCGCGTGTGCCGCGCTGTCAATGAACATCGTTAGTGGAGATCGTCGGCGAATTATTGTTCTGCGTCGGAGACACTCGCCAAACAGCCGCGATGCCAGCCGGTGTTGGTTCAATGATCGATAAACGATTCGTCGGCAATAATTCGTCGTGATCATGCGGAAGAAAAACCTTCGCGTTTGTCACAATCAGGTTTACGACTCGCAGCATTACCAGGTATCACGAATACGAACGAACGGCGACGTTTATTTTGCGCACGCGTAATTGAAACCGTCGACGTCGTCGAGATCGATCAGTGAAATACATTCGTCGAGCGCGAGGATCGGTCGCGCCGATCGCCGAATCGATTTAGGCCGCGGGGAGCGCGCTACAGATTCGGCGCGCGTTAGCCTATTTGTGCGCGGCTTCGCTTTTGTCCGGTACAAACATAAACAAGGTTTTTAATTTTTCTGCAGCAGACAGACGTTCGAGCGAGCTTAGAGCACTTCTCAAGCACACCGGTGAAATTGCTGCCCATCAAGAGGGAAGACACGCCGCCAACACCATTGACACTGGCACCATTAACCAGTTTGGCCAACTTACCGAGCAATAACCTCTCGTCGACGCCGCTATCATTAGCGCCTGTTTCTAAGTTACTTACGCCTACTGATAACAAAAGTCTCATAAGGTTCGTTCATTTGTTCGATATTTTACACGAGGCGACGATTCTTTGTTAACTGAAAAATAGCAAAATAGTGTTTTATATATATGCAGATAACGGTTTAAATTGATCCGAGCGAATTGAAATATTCCAACGCGTTGGAGCGAAGTAACGTAAATAGCTTCGTTTTGAACTAGCGAGCGCTGCAGAAGTATTGTCACGAGTCAATGATTTATAATGACAGCGCGATTGGTAATTTTTGTCGGATCGTTGTTTGCTGAGTCTTGGATACGAGAGAGGAAATTTTGCGCCGAGAAGCGCATAAAGTGTCGAATAAACGCGTTGACACGGCGAACCCGATTCATGCGGTTGTGTTAATTCCACTTTATTGGCGCGTGCAAAATTTTGTCTCTTACTTTTCACCAATCGAAACCGTCGGATACGGAGCGGTCAAAGATCAGATTCATGATACGTCACGCGTCGGCTTCTTAGAAATCATGATCTCTGAAGAATTACCTTCGTCTTTCAGCCAAGCAACGATAGTAAGCTCGTCCGCTGTCAACGGGGTCGCCAGTGGCGGAGCACCAACTGCGATGTATAGACCGAATTTCAGTCAAGCCTTCCAGCGAGCTGGACCAACGACAGTGCCGCCAACTTTGTCCGCTGGACTTTATCCCACTCAGAGCTTCACGTCCGGACTTCTCAGCAACGGTATACAAAGTAATATTGACTCTATTGGTGTTTATTTTATTCTTCTTTGTCTATCACTCGTTCGATAAATTTGGCACCAAGTGAAATTGATTCGTTGAATGATGACGATAAAGTAACTATAAAAAAGAGATCGAGAAACAAATTCGACCGGAATATGCTCGGAAAGTTTGACTTATTGAATCCTTTGAATTGTTTCAAAGGATGAATAAATTTAGAAGCGTAACGTTTGACTTGTGCAAATTCGAAAATATATTTCAGATTGGTGCTATCGGTGATAAATGTGAATTTTCTTTGCGGACGATTAAGATTTCGGAATTTGCGATCTAATGAAATGTATTTCGTTTTTAGGACCGACCGATTTGAGCATGAAAAATACGAAACCACTGCTGAGTCACAAACTTAACGCAACGGAAATGACGGCAGTGAAGCAGCTGATCACCGGATATCGAGAGTCTGCAGCCTTTTTGCTAAGATCCGCCGACGAACTCGAGCAACTGTTGCTTCAACAGCCGTAGAACTTTGCGTTCATTGCATCTATTTCAGAAGCGATAAAAGGACGACAGTAACGGTGGAAGCTTAAGAAAAATAAATAAACGAAAATAACTTAACGAATCGCGACTTTTTTCAGATTAAAAGGATTATGAAAAATAGGACAAATAAAAATTCGCGATCTCATATAGATAACGTTCGGCTAATTCAAACAAAATGTGAATTGGAATCGAATGAAAGAAGACACGACTCGAAATTGTAACACCTTGCGAATGTTCTTTTTGATCAACGAAAACCCGTGGAATATTTTATTTGAATTGTCATGATAGGCTTATCTATGCTTCGGATCGAATATAATTGATTAAGACAATTTTGGTGCAATTATTGTTTTATTTCTCATGTAAATAAATCAAGTTTTGAAAAGTTGTGTTTTATGTAAAGCGTCGAAATTATATAAAGAGATTGAATTTCTTTTAGTTTAGTTGAAATAATGTGAATATACAGTAAAATTTTTGCTGTTGATGTACTACAAATTTTCTTCGGTGACGTCCAAGGAAACGCAATTTTTTTAAAACAAAGTTAATCAATAACTCGATTGTATCGCGCACCGTAACAGACAAAAAACTATAAGCAAAATGGACATGGATTGCAAAAGAATATATAAATCGATCCGCTATTTAAGAAATTATTGAAAAACAACAGGGTGTATATATATATAGAAAACGATAAACTGCATACGATTATTTACTTAATTATTGTTAAGTAAAGGGATTGAGTGTGTAAGTGTGATCGTCTGTGCGAACGGTTTAGCCGTACTAATGTAAGAGAGGCCACTTTGCATGAACCGAATATGTGAAACGGCGATTTACATAATGTTCCATAAATTTAAGCATTCGTCTTTATCGTGTGTAAAATAATATTTGTCATTAAAGAATACATTATGTACATTTTAATGTTGTTTTATTGTTTTTTGATTGTTTTCGTATTTCGCTTTGTTTGCGTATCACTTTTTCTATAAAACCGTAGGAAACAGTTTATTTAACGATTTCTTAACATGAAGAATTCTATACGATCTAGTGAAGTTTAGACAGATAAAGTTCCATTAAAATAAAGTAAAACGTACAATATACTTATGATCTCTTGAAGCGTTTCACATGATTATTCATAATTTTGTTAATTTGCATTATGCTATTATTCAAATTGTATACTTCCTTTAGTTGTACAAATTCGTTTTATTTGATGAAGGTTAAACAAAATTTTGTATAATCGTGTACATTTACATAAAATTATAAAGTATATTTTTTCGGCAAAGTACGGTTTAATGATTTGAAAAAATGGCCTTCTTGTACATTGTACGCATCGCCGTGTTACCAAAGAACACAAATAAACTATAATATAAGTATATATCTTACGAATCTAAAGTTAAGATTTATTTGGAATGTTTTAGACGACGAGTAGAAGGTATTTTGAACAATTGTTTGTACCGCGAATGTTAATTTAAGAGATTTTATCGTTAAAACCGATCTATGGTTTCTTTTATTTGTAAAAATACCTTTTTAATTATAACTTTTAGTTAACAACGATACACATAGTAATATTATTTCTTTAAAGTGATACTATTAATGAACGAACAACTAATTGTATCATGTATAAGTTTAAATTTTGTTTTCTTTATATGCGCATTGTTTATATATTATATAAGAGAGAACGACAGATTTATTATTAAATTTATTATTTTTATTACATTAATCATTTTACGCTGTATGATGTATAGTATTAAGATTATTGAGTTGAAACACGAAAAGAGTATATAATATGTATATGTATAGTGTAAATGTACAATAGTTGTGAATGAAGATTGTGATGCTCCAGTTAAGAATATAATGAATTACATTCTTTTCTGGAGATATAATTATTTACTAAAGGAACGGTTTTTTATAATTTCAACAAAAATATATGTGAATGACATTTGTAATATTTCTCGTTTTTGAAAAACTGATGAGTGTTCAAAATAAAAATTGAAATGTTTGACTAATTGTTCGTATAATTTTTTAAAGCATTAAAAATGGACTTAATTATTCGAATAAAAGTTTCATTTTTTCAATTATAATAAATCGCGAGCAAGGTGCAACTTTTATTAATCTGAAAAAGCTTTTTAATGTTGTTATAACCCAAATAATAGAAAATTAATGTTATGAAATGTTTAAGATATTATCAATTGAATCAAAGTCTATTCAACATTTTAGAAGGTTTACATTCTGTGAGGATAAATATGTAAAAATGGTTATTTTAACAATTAATGTAACATTGCATGTAGTGTAAAGGATAAAATAAATTAATGTTTGTCTATTAAAAAGTATTTGTAAAATTTATAACTAAACGGTGTTTTCAAAACAATGATTTTTACAAATGCACGACTTCTAATTATCTAACGCTCTTAAAATTTACATTCGAGATCTTTTATATAAAAATATGTAATTACTAAACTATGATATTTTAGTACAAATTTTATTGGTGTGTAAAACATGAAAAAATATTGCGTGAAAGGGTAACTAATATTTGAAAGCTTTTACAGAAGTTATATACACAGTTAATTAATTAAAGCTATATTTTAATCTAGACAATTGTTTTTATGTTATTTAATTAGAAAAATATATATCAAATTTTTTATTAGTTGTAATGAAATTTTAATTTAATTTGAAATAATTTTAATTTATTTTATATACAAAATTTATAACAGAGACTTTTGCCTTGCATATATTCAATGAATTTATTCTAAAGGCACAAAACTTATAAAAACTCTGATATGTATATACTATTAACAGAGTGAAATAAACATTAATATTTGTAGAAGTGTAAATAATATTTTTGTTCAAAATCATACTAAACTCAAAGAAACTTATTTTGGAATTACATAAGATCTCTTTTATATTCATTTAATTATACATAAAGTCTGTATGAATGAAATTCTAGTATTTTATATATTATTTATATTTTTTGTCTAAAACGCAAATTTATAATAAATTTAAATTCTTTAATGTAAAAATAAGTCAATGTACTGTATAACCTATATGGTATAATAATGGTAAAAGTATTTGACGATTATGAAAAGTGATTACTAATAAAAACAACACAAATTTTCTTTAATTGTTTTTAATAAAATGTTAAATAATTTATAGTTCTTAAAAACAGGCAAAGTACTTTAATGTATTTGATAAGTAACTTTTTATTCACGAGTTTATATACAAATTAAATGACTTTTTAAATTAATTCAATGGATAAATGAAACATTATTTCCAGTAGTTTTTGTAATTCAAAATTGATCAAAAAAGTAATAAATTATTTATATTTATAAGATACATTAATAAACTGTAGCCTAATTTGTAAACAGATTAATAAAGGAAAGTTGTTAAAAGTCTTGAACAGTAATACAAATATTGTGATAATAGGATTAAAAGTGTTCTATAGTTCCACTTTATTTTTTACGCACCTTTCAGTCAATATCGCACACTAACATTTTCATAAGTGATCGTATAATTATTGAATCAAATTTATATTCAATTTTTAAATATTTTTCATTTAGAGCCACGCTTTTCAAAACGTCAAACATTTTTTAAATGATTTTAAACCATTTTGGAACTAAGGAACGCTTTTATCGTAATTTTCTTCGAAAACCTACTTCAGCATAAAAAGCTCAAAATTGATGCTTCGAATTTTGAAAGAACGTCGCATTTTATACTTTGCCGTAAAGTAACTTAAAGAAGTCGAGAAATAAACAAAGTAATACGTGTAATAATCGACGAAAATTTTCCATAATGAATTTCACTGGCGAGGAATAAGTAATATATAAAAGTATATGTTCTATATAATTACCTACGAGACTTTATAAACCTGCAAAGGGGAGGGGGGGCGTTCACCATGACTTGATGTACTATATATTTACGAGGAAGGAAGGAGAAAAACAATGTATTTGTTCCTGAGAAATATAATAATATTCATAATATTATTAAACGCGTAATACTGACATTAACATTAACTAATAAAGAATAATTTGATGGTACATACTTTTCTTATAAGTAATATTATATACAAAATATTATAAGTATACAGTGCTATAATTATTAAAAATATTATGTACACATAGAAGGAATATTTGAATGTTAGTGTGTGAGAGAGTAAATGAGCGAAAGGAAGTTGGTACGGTCACTTTGACAATGCCTTGCCTGTAAATGTAATACACCAACAGTGACATATACGTTGAATGAAAAAATCTTACTATCTTGTAAATGTTTTACCAAATATAATCAATTATTCAACTCACTTTTCAAGGCTGCATTTATTAATCGTTTGCTTCTTCTCATCCTCAATAAATATATCGTTTTAAAATTCAAAAAAATATAAGCAAATTTAATTTTTACGTATATCAATATCAAAAGCAGTATCTGATGGAAGTTTTTACTTGTATGTACGATGTACGAGATTTTTAGCTGTACAGCTGCTCCTGTAGACTGACAAATTTTCATACACGCGAGATTAAATGGAGACAGTTTTATACAAGTTTTTATTTAATTGTACACGTTATATGAATTAATAATTTATAAACAATAAGTAATAGTATTTGGTTTGAATGTAAGATGATTTCTAAACTTAATCTTATCATTTATTTATACACGCAGAGAATATTTTCTTGATGCAACCAAAATTTGGTTAAATGAAGAAATCTACTCTGATTGAATTAACGAAACTTTTCTCTGCGTGTATTATAAAATTTATATATAATTTAGTCTGCCAAATTGCTTTTTAATAACAAATCGCAAATAGACTTGTAATTGTAAAATTAGATATAAATTACAATTTATTTATAAAGTCTTAAATTATTAATCATTTATAGTCATTTTGTTTATTGGTAGAAATCTATAATAAACATTAGTAATATTATCATTTAATCGTAAATGAAATGAAAGAAATATTAAACTGTATATATCGTATAAACTAAAATACAAATGTACATACAATATATGATTATAATTATTACACTTTTAATTATAATATATTAAATATCAGGGTGTATTTGTTTGGATATACAAAAGAAAAATATTATTGTTTATATAAGTACGTTTATTCAAATGTTATCATTATAATTTATGTATAACATACATATAATATTTTATTTATAAACCATTCAATTAACTCATGAAGGTTTTATATATATGGATATTTTATCTTTATTTACTAAAATCTAAAACAAAACAAAGGAAATTTATAATTATATAGACGAAATTGTTTAATAATGAAAATTATATACACTTACCTCGTAATTGGACTAATTGAAATTTGAATAAAATCTGTTATACATTTCATTAATTCCAAATTTCGTGATAAATGTCTACGCAAATCATATATGAACTTGTCTGCAATCTTTGAAGATTCTTCCAATTTGATCATTATATCAGAAAATGATTTTTCCTGGAATACAAATAGTATTATTAGAAAAATAATAATAAATTTCTTATATATTATAATTATTATAAAATATAATTTACTATATATATTAATATGTCATTGATATTGAAATGAAAATAAAACATCAACATTATTAAAGTTAAAAAACTTGTTTATGTTATGAAAAATAATATTTTTATTTTTCATTTATAATACTAATAAATCATTCTTCAAATATTGTGCCAAATAATTAAATAACATAAAACGTGCAGATAATATTTTAAAATTGCATAAATGAATATATATAAATGGAAAGATTTCTTTAATAATCATATGATAATCAGATATATTATGTCAACATATATATAAATACAATAATATATATTTTTATATTTGTATCTTATAATAAATAATAAATATTATAATTACAAATTAATATAAAACAAAATATACTATTTAAAATATTTTAAATAATTAAATACCGGAACACATTATTTATAAAATTATGCTTATAAAATTATGCTTATTGAAGTAATAATGAAATACATTAATTCAAGAATAATTTTAATCGAATGACATTGAATAATTCAAGCATCATATTATAGTTTAATCAATTCTTAGTACATTATTGTTCATAACCTTATTTTTATATATACTCACGTATTCTATGGTAGTATCATTTTGAATAGTCTGAATGATCTTATTATTAAAACGATATTTATATTGATATAACATGACTACATTTTCGTCAATAGTCTTAAGTGCTTCTTGATAGATTTTATAATATTCAGATGTCCCATTACTAATTTTTAAGCATATAAACCAAATATCAAAAGAGCCAAATTTATATTCCATAGTTCTATTTGGGCAATTATAATAATATTCAATAGGTGTACTTTCTTTTCGTGTACATGCATCGTCCATGAACCATTTTCTGAATTCACAAGTTGTTATGTTCGACTTAAGACATTCATTGTATGACATTTGTAGTTCATTACATAAATATATAATTGAACAGTTATCGGACTTATAGGATTTATCGAATTTTGGACATTTATCATCGTCTATTTTATAACTATCACATAATTTATTAATTATCTGAAATACACAAACATATAATTGCAATTTTAAGGTATAACAGAGATACAACTGTTTTAGTATTATCACAAATAATATTATAATAAACACGAAATTTTCTAAAAGTTTTTAAAAAATGTTTTTATAATAGTCTTTAAAAATATTATAAAATCGGTTTTTATAAAACATTATTTAAATTTATAATTTTTAGTATTTAACGTTATTGAAATAATAATTTTACTAAAACACTTGAATTATAATATTTAATAAATAAACAAATGTAAAATTTATGACACTTACAAGAGATCCTTCTTCTTGCACCATCTTTTCTCTTCTCGCTCTTTGATTTATATATCTACGCCTTATAATGTCTATGGAACTTGTCTTTGTTTTTGGAGTTGATATTGCGTAACATTGTGAAATCTGGAAAAAAAATATGTGCAATATTTAGATATTTTCTTAGACTCTGAAAATAATTAATTTTAAAACTGCGATTTCCACAATAATCTATTGAAAAGTATTAAGTATATTTTATGAACGGCTTACATATATGGAAAACTGTTTTATATAAATTATTATTAAACATTAAAAAGTACTGACCGAATGAATTATCATCAGCCTAAGAAATTAATTCTTGTATCATAATAATAGATTTTGTTATACTTTTACAAAATAAATGCACTTTATATCATTAAAATACAATAAAAGTGCAAAGCTATATAAAAAATGAAAATTCAATATTTTTATTATTCTTTATTTAATTAACGTAATATATTAATTTTAAATTATTTTTTATAATATTTTTGCATAATTTAATTTATGAACAATCAAAGCGTAAAATTACTTTAAAAATAATAAAAATAGGATATATGTTGCAAATATTTAATTGCATATATTTATTTAAATGCTTTGAAGAAATGTAATTTATTTATTCTACTTAATTAACTGATATACAAAAAAGATACATATTAAGAGTTGCCCAATACATTGCCTAAATTCAAGTGGAGGGGTGCAGTATCCCGTATTTTAAGAATTATATATATAATACGGTTAATTTAAATAACTATATGGAATAATCTTTTTAAATTTACGAATTAAATGTTAATAATATTGATTGAAATATATTATATACTTTTTAAAGTAACGTATATTTTAATTATTAATGTATAATAAATATAAATTATACGTTATTATAGGTTATATTAAAAAAATACAAATACGATAATTTTAATTTCGGCATTATAATTAATGTATATTTTAATTACTATATAATTACAATACATTGTAGCATTGTTAAAATCTACTGAATTCTATTTCTTAATTTCATTTATGTAATCATGTAGAAAATTATAATAGACTTTTAGTAATTAAAATAAAACTTTGAATGAGTTAAAATAATTGAATTATACGTTTAATAATCATTTTTATAATTGAAATTATATTACACGTATAATTATACAATTTAAAAGTCATATACATAGAGTATAATATAGCGAATAATCTGTTTTTTAAACGAATAGACTAATAATAAAAATCATGTTAACTCAAAAATAAATAAACTAAAACACTAGTTTTACTAAATAAGTTAATGAAATATTTCTACCATTTACATTGTGATGTATAAGCATTCTTTTATCGAGTTTTGTATTGTTTTATATTACGTGTATATTATTTATATATTGTTCATTCATTTTTGCAGTTATAAAATTGAGCATAAAAATGAAATTTTCATAAATTGTATCATATTTACGCGTAAATTTATTGACTTAAATTTATATATTAATATTTTTAAGTTACGAATAAGTAATTTCTTATATTTTAATTATTATTATAATACCATTATGATTTCAATTCTCAATTATTTAATAATAATACGACAAATACTTACTACAAATAATAATGCAATGATGTATAGAGATACAAATTTCCTGGCCATTATTTTTTATGAACTAGTCTAACCAACGGCGAAAGAATAAATGCTGAAAAATATCTTCATCATTTTTATTTGAATTGCTCCTTTATCATTATTTCAACTAATTAAGAAATATTCCATCTATCTTAATTTTTTAGAAAAATAAATTAAGTTATTTTTAGTTAAAAATATTATAAGTGACTAATTAATTGTATTATAATATACACATTATATATAAGAAATACCATACGAGACAAATTTGTTCTAAAAAATGGATTATCGTATTTAGATATTTGAATTAAAGTACTTAAAAAAATTGACTCAACTTTAAATGTGTTTTCTTAAAAAATATTTGTGTGGACATTATGATTTCTTTTCTAAATCCGACCCACATAGATGGCTGGCATCAAACTTCCCTTTTAAATCCAGCAATTTATATTCTACTCATATTGGACGAGTTAAAATAATATATGCATTGTTTACAATAGTGTAACACTTTAAGAGTAATTAAACAAACATTTTTAGTAGATTAATTATTTACTAAATATATAATGATAATACAAAAAGTGTAATTAGAATATATATTTTAATACAAATTTAAAATTCAAAGTCAAATAACTGAAAATAGATTATCTTATATGTGCGATACCCTTCGAATACTTATTGAATCAAAATGTTCAAGTATTTTATTTTATATAAACATAATCAAAATCTATTATTTATTTAATTATAAACGCTAATGACAATCATAAATTACAGACAATAAATTTATGTATTAAATATTTATTATACACAATTACTAATATATTAATATTATTTAAGATCATTATTGTGACGCAGAGTATATGGTGTTAAATAAGAAATCAGGAAATACTGAATTTTACGATTTATTTAGAGACATAATATTTGTATTGTACATTTTATGTGTCAATATTTAAACCGAGAAACCTTCAAAAGGTACGGTTGTTGCTTCAGTGTTCTTGGATGATCTTCTAGTAGATTTTTCATGCTTCCTTCTGGTGCTACTGCTAACCGAACCTTCCGTGGTAGCGGAAGATTCAGAGCTTTCTTCAGTTGAAACATTCAATACATCATGACGTAAAGTTGCATCGACATCGGTGAAAAGGGAATCTTCCAAGCACTGTTTGACACTGAAAACGTGGAAGAAATCTGCACTGATTCTTGGGAATCCAGTGCTGGCGCAGATGTTCAATGAATTTTGTAAGTCTTTGTACAAAGTTTGAAGTTGAACTACACTGTTCATCAGGGAGTCACTATTTTTAAGGATGAATTGTTCGTGGTATTTGAGAACCTGTGAATGCGAACAACAACAAATTAGAGTTTGCCACGATTAATCAGAATTATTTCAGTTCTTTACGCTGAAGTCAGTCGTACAAGTATTAAAAATTAATAATTTACCAGAATCATTTCATAACGGTTTTTCTCGTCTTTGTATTCCTCGTTCAAGACATCACGGGCGGAGACGAGAGATCTGATATCTTCCTCGACGCGCTCAATGTTGTAGACGATTTGACTGAAGAAGTTGTCGGTGCAAGCGGTGAAGTTTTTGAACATAGACACATCATTTTTAACTTTTTCATCCGAATTCAAGCAGGATTCAATAGCTCCCTTTCTGTAGGAGTCTGAGCCGTAGCAGGTATGTAGTTCGTTATTACATGTGTCGTTGAGGGCCTAAAGTTTCAAGACATATTAGTACGAATTCACGTTGAATGACATTTATGGTTTATAATAAATTTATAAGTGTCATACCCCATCGATGAGACTGCTGAATCTATTTTTCAAGTGACTAGCGAAACGCAAAATGTTATGGGAGTCAAGGAATTTGAATTGCTCCTTGGATGGGGGTAATTTGTGGTATTTGTTTTCGGCTTCCGAGATTCTGACCATAAGCTGATCGTACAATTCCTTAACCTCCTCCTCCTGAGATTTGGTGGCCTATAAATTTTGAAATTCACAAATGTATGTTTAAAATGATTTCAATAATATATAATCACTAACGGAAATAATAAGTTATTCATTGTATGATTTATTTTAGTTTAAATTAATTTTAAGTATTAAATGTACATTGTACAAATGTCTTCTAAATTCTCTTTTAATAATGTCAAAAATTGAATTAAGAAATTAATAAAATAATTTAATTTTAAATGTAAATAAATTGTATTTATATTAATATTTAATATACTCACGGCTGCGACCGCAGCAATGAAAAGAAGACTTAAGATGATTTTCATTTTGTTGTTGATATTAGTTGCGAACTCGATCAACTGATGTCAAAATGTTTGACTTGCTCGATTTTATAGTAAATTTTGTATCAGCAAATCTATAAACAAAATAATTTTCGTATCTGTTAACCCTCAAATCGACCAATCATATCATTGTTTTTAAAAGTATTACGAAACACATTTTTGCAACGCCTCACATTAAACGTGCATGCTTTGTCGTTAATGACCAAAAGTTGATCTAATTTATTTATTTTTTGTTCATTCAGTATATTCATTTTCACGATCTAATTTGCGTTATACATAAAAATAATATTTACTGATTATGACATATTCTATAAAGTATTATATTAATAATTTATTAAATTTAAAATTGAAACAAAAGTATGTAAAAAATGTATGTAAATTAAATAAAAACAATGTTTATAAATTTTACGTATGGTTTAAGCATATATTTAATAATATAAATCATTATTAACATTTTATATATATTTTAAAATGTAGTATATTAGAAACAAAAATATAATATATGAAATTGTATGTCGATTTAATATCAACAAACGTTAACATATTAACATTTAAAATTAAACTAAGATTAAAAATCAATCTAATCACAACAAAACTAAGCGTTCTAGAAGTTTTTAAAAGCAGATCTAATCTTTGGTATTGGTCTTTAATACTAATGTTTTTATTCATCTAAAACAAACGTTTTAAATGTTTTTGGAAAATAAGTCAGTTTTCTAAAGAAAGTTCAAAAAAAGTATTTTCAATACAAATCTTTTATTTTCAGTGTTAGTGCTTGCAATTTTACATTATATTCTATATTTTCAAATAATTAATATCATTATATCATTTATTATTTGTTTATATTAATAAGCCTAAACATATTATATATATTATTAATATATTAATATTCAATTACATAATTTATGAAAATATAAATTTACGTAATGAATCGTTTTCTGGATTCAAGTAACAAACATTGTTAATTCTAGAAAGTATTAGTTGATCCATATATAAATTTAATTCTTGTATAATTAAATTGCATGTATTGTAAAAAATAACGTACATATAATACAGGAGTATATAATAATGTATTATATTATATATAATATTACATTAATATTATTTACTAATATAAATTATATCAAAATATTATTACAGAAATATTATTAATTATTATTTCGTCGTAGGGCTGTAATACACTAATTGTGTTACTATAAATACGTGTCGTCATTAATCATTAATATAAAAGTTATGCTAAATTTTGTTATAGTTTATAATTCATTTTCTAACGATTATTCTAGAAAATAAAAATATATTTGTCCATTAGATTTTAAATAAATAAATATTAAATAATTTAAATGGATAAATCCTTGTAATTAATTAATCAAGCACACCG
>JABFQC010000993.1:0-21754 GCA_022817085.1 Psilanteris sp. ZL-2020
AGCTTCAGCTATCAGTGTATTCAGTACCTTGTTTTCTTCGATATCGGAAATGATTAAATTCTTTTTGGATACCAATTGGGCCAAAAGCACGCATATTAATGTACAAGCCTGGCTTTCTGTAATTCGAGTTACACAATAATAATGTTTGTAAAAAATGAATCCGACATTTAAGGATATTCACTCAATTCAGTACTGGGCAAAATGTGAACAATGTAAGGATTAGATGTTAATTTTTAGATCTTAATGCTTTAGACCCACTGGGCTCTGATTCAGAAGCTTAAATTAATTCTTAAACAAGTTCTAGAAATACTTGGAACTCGTTTAATCTGAATTTGAAAGATTTACAATACAGCAAGAGTGTCGAGTGATTATCCTTAAGTTGTTAATCACTTTAATGAAGGGCACCTTTTTGACCTGGAGGATAACGACATTGTGAAAAAGTTGGATGATACCAGTAAATGTATAGATCGTTGTATAAGTGTTCCTTGATATAATACGACAAATTTACGCAAGATAACGAATCTTCGTTCATAGTTTTATAAAATTATAGATAAATAATATACTCATAAATTTGTTTTAAAAACCCAAAAATCATATTTAATTTGTAATGAATCACATCATGTTTATATTTTGAATTTTGACAGATTAACTTGAAGTTTGCTCTCTTAGACTGATCAGTGCAAACAAAATAAAATAGCACATAATTTTAAATATAATAATGTTTATTTAAATTTGTTATTTAATTTCAAGCTATACATTAGAAAACCAACGTTAGTTGATTAATTGCTCTAACAGTAAATGCGGACAGATTTGGATTTTATTTGGACTTAAAATTCTTTTTATTCGATGTTCCTATTTCCAGACGCTGGCTGTTCCAAAATGTGTTGTCGTTTTCAACTGGCTGAATATTGTTATTCGCTTTCGAATCCTCGTTGACTTCTTTGTCAGTCTTTTCTCCAGATCTAAGCAAAATCGTGGCAGTTTCCATGTCACCCATGGCTTCCATCATTGTATTATCCATTATAGTTTGCTGCAAAATCAATCCTTTAATATTGCACAGTGGTACAATTAATTTTGCTACTAACTAATTGAAAGTGATTACTTGCATTGTGTTGAGGAAAAATAAGAATGCCAGAAGTGCCAATGCACTGATGGCTGCGTTGCTTCCACCGTGTTTGCCTTTGCTGCTGCTGCTTTTATTCAAATGTAAACGTAAATGCAGTATAAATGCATTTATTTTTTCATTTATCTTGCAATTGTTATAAATAATTTAATGTTAAAAAAATTTACAAAATATAAAAGAAAAAATAAATTTCAAAAATGTAGATCAAAAAATTATGCAAACTATAACAATTACAAATACAAATGTAGAAAAAATATAATTTACAATTGAGAAACCAACGTCGAGTCTTATGATTTGCATGAGAACATTTTGCAAGAAGAAAGCTTGTCAAAATTTAATGCTTTTGCACATTTGAAAGCAGGTAATTAAATTAATTATAAATAAAAAGCGATCTAAACTTTTGAATCATACACAATCAAATCAATTAAATTTTAATTATTCAATTTAAAATAGTGTAAACGTTAAAGTATGAATTTTGTAAAATTGCACATTTCGTGATAATTTTGTTTCGAATTACATTGACGTCTTTCTGTTTCAGACTCAAAATTAGAATTAGTGAAAATGATATATTACAAATAATAAACTTCAACGAATATTCATTGTTATAAAACAACATTACCCATGCCAAGATGATCCTGATCCATGCCAGGGTGGACTGTGATATTTCTCAGAAGCTGATACATGTCCCTTTGATTCGATCCAGTTTAAAAATGGCGTCAAAGTCATCTATCAATCACATTTATTGAACTCTGATTAATGAATGAATTTTGTAGTTGTACATTTTGTAACCACACTGTTAAAAGAAAGTGTCTTAGATGTCACGATTTTAAGCCACAAAGTGATTTATTTAAGTCACCAGCCGTGTTAATACAAAATATTGTGCATTAGATTAAGACACTTAAGCGTCCTAATTAAATCACTTTGCGTCTTAAATAAGACACGTGTATTATATGTTTTTCAGCAGTGCAATCAATGCAATTTTTTGTTGAACAGTTACAATTTTTTTCACAACGAATTTGATTGTACGTGACAGTCGAACTTTACTTTAAAAAACCAGGGGAATCCGTAAATCTTGAATCCTGAGTGTCGTAATGACAGCCTTTGTGTTCAAGGTTCGAGTGACAACTATATCGTCGCGGAAATAACTCTTCGCGGCTCGACTTATTTTACGCATGAGACAGCTTAAAATTAAAGAGTTCTTGTAATTATTTGAACTAGGCTGACGCGTATTCTCGGAGCAAACGTATATTGTTTTAACAAAGGTTGTCGCAATAATTATTATGTGCTTAGAAAATGTACAACATGTACTAATTGGTATACTCGACTGTGTTTACCGTTTCCAAATATTTAAGAGTCGAGAATGCGTCATTTACATTTAAAATTAATGTGTGAATCGGAATTGTGATTGTTAATGGAAATGTATATATATTTCTTTTTTATACTTTTATAAATGTTACTTATAAATCATTATTATTATTATGTTTATTATTATAAAAACGTATTAATAAATAATTATAATATTAATTGATTAATTAAAGTATCATTAATTATCATTATACATATAAATAATATTATATCGATAATTAATAATTTGAATTATTCATCATCAAAATAATGTTTATTAAATTTTATTATTATTATTATCGTTCCATTTGTTTATAACATTTTTGTTCAACTCGTTATTAAGTTAAACATGAAATCAGTTTAAATTCAACATTTGTTAGTCTCATATTAAATTCAATTGCCCATCAAAGCATGAAACTTTACAATAATATATCTGTTAGTTGTACAGATATTAATTTCAATAACAAAACCTGTAATTTTAGGTGCGACGACAGTTATCCAGTTACCCAGTGACCGTTAAAAGGTTAAATTAAATATCAGTGATTACTAAACACGTAACAGTATCATAATATGCATGTTGCAAGGGAAAAGGTTGTCCAGCTGGTTGATTCATTCATTCGCCAATTTGGTGTAAAAGAAGTGTAACGGTGGATTCGGAGGATAAAATATAAATGCCTGCGACGCAGTGATCCGGAACGCGTGTATATAAGGGTTCAGGCATGACTGAACATGGACGTTATCACGAGCGCAAAATCTGCATTTAAATTCAATGCATTTTTTATTCTTTCACCAGGCCATAGGAAGATACGAACTCAAAAATGCAACCATACTTTATCAACTGCCAAACACCTGGTTTTGCTATTATATCAGTTTGTTTTGTTCAGTGATCAATTTATAACACTTCTTTTTTGTTGTTATTATTATTATTACAACTTATTTTGAATGCAATGGCGACTGCGCAACAAAATTTCTCATCTAATGATTGAATTTTTCTAATTAATTTTGTTTTATTTTTTTTATTGTGTAATTATACTTATAACCCGTGGACAGTTGAAGTACTTGTGAAAACAATGGCGACCATGGATTTCCTCGTGGGCCTTAAGAACATTCTAATCTCGTTGGATATAATTACAACAAATTGCTGTCGCGTGTGTCACGTTACTTGCCGAGTTCACAAAGCGTGTCTTCCTTTCAAGAAGCAGGATTTCACCACAATTAGGATGACCACGGCCTAACTGAAATAATGTTTTACTTTCTACATGGTCATTTTAGGACAGTCCAATTATCAAAAAACAAAAGGAGAAGGGGGAAAGTTGCAACTAATTTTAATTGAACAATTATTCTCAACTGAAGAAAGAAAAAACGAGTCGTTTGCTTGTTCAATAAACTTTATTTTATTTTAAGAAAAATACAATCATACCGCACATGCATACAATTTTCGCCTAAAAGGTAATGTGAATTTTCTGCGATCAAGAATCTTCAGTCGTATATAAATATATATATATATATATATTATAATGTGTGAATGGATTATAGTATGTATATACAGTTCAGAGATAATTTTTGGAGGGAAAACGGACGGTCCGCGACTGAGAACATGCGTAAGATTGTTGGAATCTTAATTTCAGCGCCAAGAAAAACTTTGATGAAGAAAAATTATTTCTGAACAGCTCTCGTGGACGGCGAGAATACAGAGTGTTGTGAATTGGAGACAATACATTTTTTTTACTCTCAGTACAGACATCCCGAGGTGTAAAGCATTCATTTCGCTGGACGGATCGAGTTTGACGCACCGATTACGGATACACAAAAACAAATCTGAATCACTCGACGCATCGCAAGATACATTTTTCAAGTCGTACCGCATCGACCAATCGTTCAATTAAATTAAATTTTACCCGAAATAAAGATATCTTCATTTTCATGTACCCATAATCTATGATCAAAAGGAAGACTCGTGACGAAAATCAAACCTTTTTTAATGAAAAAAAAAAATTAAAAAAAAAAGATAAAAAAAACCTTGCAATACCGTAGTCCAAAAATTCAGCGTTAAAAATGAAACGCAAAGAATCAATCGTTTTATTGACAAGTCAATGGGTAGTTAGTTTAATTACATTGATTTAATTATTATTTAGAAACGTTCATTCGTTTGAGTTAAACAATTTCAGGTCGAAATACAATTGATCTTTCGCCCGTCGACGTTGACGCTACTTTTTCTTTCCCTCGACACCTCCTACTACATTAATTAATAAATACATAAATAAATATAATTAGCAAAACACCGGAGCTTGGTTAAACCCAAATAACTCGAGTTTAACCAAACCTCGTGTCTTGTTCAGTCTACTTCTACAGAAGACGATCATTTCAATAAATTCAAAGTAAATTGCTGCAATGTCTGTCGCGCGATACAAAAGACAATAAATCTCCCCGGAAACTGGAAACCTATTCAATCCAAGTTAAAATTAAAGAACTTTAGTTTTGTAACAAACAATTTCTACGCATATACGAATCAAATTGATAAATCACAGCTTGTTTCGCAATCCAAATGCATACAATTATTTTCTAAACTGAAATAGTTACGTTTTAACTCACTTTTTTTCTTCTATTTTTACTGGATTTTGCAGACATTTTCTGACTCACTGGATCAAAAATTTACTTTTTGTTTAAGATTTTTTTTTTCACTTTTTTTTCAATATCGTCTTCCTGTTAATATGCGCATCTTGACACGTTTATTCTTGTGTTTGCGCAACAAATTATCTTTATATTGGTCCGTTCAATTGGTCCAAGTGTTCTCTAGAAATGTCAACAACAATTGAAGAATACATTTTGATGCTTAAATTTTGCATGAATTAATTAACCTTGTGCTAGCATTGAAGCTAGCCTAAAGCTAGCAAAATGTTAATATAATGTTAACATTAACGCTCGCATAATGCTAAAAACTGCCGTTGCGGATGAGTCGGAGTTTTGGTCGCATTTAAGAGTCATTAATGCAAACAACTTGTTAGCACTATGCTTGCATCGGTAGATGTTGACAGCAATAATAATAGTAATGCAAATAATCTAGTATTATGCATTCCGTTATTTGGGTACTTTTCAAATGTTGCTCAAATTGGGTTCGCGTGGTCGTAATTGCGCTGGATTGTTTACACGGGGGAAAAAAAGACAAGTTTTGGATCATTTTTCACCAATGCTATTACTGCGTCGCAGCATTGAATTAATTACAAACATTTATTGTCTTAAACTTAAAATAATTATTGCATTTGAATATATTAAAATAATGACCTTTTTTAAAGAGTTTATTGAAAACAATTTTTTTCATCCTTTCATATTAATTCAAAAGTTATTATTTCGGTTTTCATTAAATTAAGTTTTTACATTTTTATTATTTGGAATAAAAGCTTTCTAGTTTATTAGCTCACTTTATCACAAGATAAGAAATTTAAGTATTGCAAAAATTCTTGCAAAATACTTGTAAGAAAATAATTGAAAAAAAGTAATTGCATTTGTTAAAGTGGCAGAATTCGTTTTATTCATCATTTAAATAATAATACCAATTGATAAGTAAATTTAATATTAAACTATTATTTAATTGAATGCACACCTTTTAGATTGAATTACGAGAAATACGAACAAAAATAAGTAATTTAGCAAAAATGATTCAAGAGAAAGATATTATAGAAAATATACAGTTGGAATTAAATGAACAAAAATGTTTATGTGATCTATATAATGAAATAATGGAGAATTTAAATCTCCGAATTAAATTGTCACTGAAGTAATGAAGATACGAAATCCGAAAAACTTCCAGAGCATTATATGTTAGCTATTAAAGGATTGTTTCTATTAAATTAATTGCTTCCATATACCACTATGTTATATTAAAATAATTAAATAACCTTTATTCTTATATTCAAATGATTTGAACATTTTTACAGGAATTATGTAAAAGCTTAAAAGCAGATGACATAACAATTTCCAATTGTCTCGATAGCGTTAAGAATCATCTAAGTTCCAAAACTAGCTGAAGTAAAACGAAGTAAGTTTAAATCATGTTGGTTTTACAGGAGTGTTACCAAACTTTGTATATACATATAACGTATAAACTATGTTATATATTATTTATTTTTTATATTATATATAATAAAATAAAAAAAAGTTATATATTATATATATAGAGTAACATTTTGTACGGAAAGTGCAATAAGTAATACAAAGATGTATAAAATTTGGTAATTCTGCTTTACAGGCATCTTTTGACTTTCCATAGTAATTTTTAATATTTTTGTTTACTTTCAAATCTTCATTAAAATGTTTATAATTACAGAACCAAGGCTTCTAAAAAAAAGGCAAACAAAAAATGACATCGAACTCAGGATAATTTGAATAATAAAAGAAAAAGAACAGAAACTAACCAGGAAAATTAATATCCTCTAAATTCATCTGAACACACAGTTCAAATTATCGACGACAATATTAACGATGATGATAACGACAAAATAGTTCTTGCGGAAATAGGCACAAATGGCAACTCTATCATAAATAAACAATTTTTCAGGATGTAAATCCAGTTGTTGGATTTATTCTTTTAATTAGAATGGATTGTTAAATTAATAATAAAAGATTATATATAATTCAAAAATAAATAATATAATATACATATTTTATACAAATAATATGTAATTTAAAATAAATATATAATAAATAATATCATTTTACTTTATTTTCCTTTTTAGTCACCCTTTCAAACTGCTAATATTTAATTGAAAAAAAAAAGCAATTTCTCCAATAACTAGTTTTAAAGATTAATGCACCATTCAGGTGAACTCCCAACAAGATCCAATTATATCCAATATAATCAATTCTCGTTATTGGTTTTATTTGGTAAATCACAATAACTGTTGGACACAAACACAATATAATCCAATATGTTTTTTGGATATCGGATTATATTGGAGTCGGACATGCTGGGTAATAAATTTAACATGTAAAAGTCAGTATTATTAACCTATGCCGTAGCAATCGCGATACGGAACTAAATCAGTCTTTCTTTGTTTTCCCCCGTGTAACGCGACGTCGCTTAGACCGCGTTGCAGTCTAAGAAAAGCGTCCTACAGTCCTCGCCCGATCTGCCTCTTCTTCCGGCCTCGTACAAGGCTTCGAATCCTACGCCGCTTTGTCTTTGCAACAAATAACTCGTTGCGTATCTGAAAATAATTCGTTTGTTAATAATTGTAAGTAATGATTGTTAATAGTAAACATTTGCTTTTCATTCGTATAAAATTAATAATAATAATAATAAACGGTTAAACGAAAAATAGTGATGGTTTGGAGGTTATTCGTCAGGATTACCGACAATTATAGATTTACTTATTAAACGCTTATATCGAGGAACATATTTTTTACATATTTTTTATATATTTTCAATTAAACCATGAACGATTAACTGTGATATTTTAATCAGAAGTCTCGAACTCATTTACGAAGTGAGAAAGTCTAGTTCTCGAATTTATAATTTTGTTCGACAATTGTTTATTTACTATAATATTTTCCCAAATTTATCAAATCAATCTACTTTCTTCATAAATGAAAATTAATAACTAAAAACTATGAAAATCAATAAACCCTAACTCCGTGTAATTATCGCGTAATTGTTATATATTTTGAGGTGAAAATCTGTTATGCTATACCGAGTTTGCTTATATATTCTTTAAATATTATTTATGAGAGTTAAAGGACAGAAGAGAATAAATATCTTTCGTTGTGTTCGTTTTCTAATATTATTCTGTATAATTCATAAATAAAGGACAGAGTATAGTTCGGATAAGTGTCCTTCATTATAATAAATTAATATCGTCGAAGCCGAAACACGCGGTTTGTTTTGATTGGTTTCTAATATGGAATGTGAAATATTTAGAATAATAACAATCGAGCTCGTGACCTAAATGCACGTTTATTTCACTGACAAAGAAATGGACGGCCAATTTTTCCGAGAAACAGCCCGCAACCCCGTTCGACGAAAACAAGCTAGTTAACAATCGGCGTTGAAACGCTGGAGGGGGAAATCGTAGACTTTCGAGTGAAACGCGACATATTTAAAACAATGTTTGTAAATAATCGTTGTTTCGTAATACCTATGCATTAGCAAATGTTTGTTATTTTTACACTTTGCACGGTTATTAAATGATTCCTAATACGTTTGTTCCGATTGTTTTTGACGCCCAGACTGACCGATAAAAGACGGAAATATAATTCGTGTTCCATATAATACGCGTTTTATATATAAAAAAAAACGCGCCTTTGAAACGATTGACGTCAGTTCGTCTAATTGAGGTAAACTCGAAAGCAAATTCTACTAAGAACGTCTGGTTTGATTCGAAATCAAAGGTTTCGTTACGCGTATTAACATTTACAGTTAGAATAATTATGTAATTATTGCAGTTCAGTCTCTATTAACGCAGCGTGCAATTTTCTCCCGCAGTTCTGCGTAAACATTTTTCAATTTCGTTCAGAATTCGTTTATCTGTAAGAACTTGTGATTGCGGTGCGGGTTTTTTCTTTTGCGTTAAAAAAAAACAGGTTGCCGAGTCAAAATACTTACGATCCCAGCTGACAGAAGATGGAGGAGGTTCCCTGCGTGTCGGCGGCACATTCCGCGCTCGCTTCGCAAAGAGCCCTTTCGGCGCATCCTCTTTGACCCTCTTCTTCGGCTCTTCCGTAACTTCCGAAGGATTTCATCGATCTTACGTAACCCTAAACATAACGAATAGCCTTGTTTATGGTTCTCGGTTGGGGTTCAAGTTTAATCTCGCAAAGGTCAACGTTTGCAAAAACACGCATTATTTGTTCTTTTATTTATTTATTTTTTTTAGTTTATATTTCAGAATTCTAAAAGTATTTAAAGACCTCGCCAGGCTTCCGAAGAACTTTATCTTACGAATCTAAATGTTTCGTTTATTTTTGTAAATATTTGTATTTCATTCTTTAAAATTAACATAAAAAACATAACTCAACTTGGTTATTCAAGCAATATTATTATTGTTGTTAATTTAATTTTAAAATTTATTACGCATCAATTTCAACATTGAAAACCCGGCGTAACAGTCGTTGGAATAAAATTCGTTACTAATTACCTTGATCATAGAAATGGACGCCACGGCGGCTTCCGAAATAGTGTCCCTCCGTCCAAGGGAGCGGGCGGTCAACGAGCGATGAGAAAAGGATGTTTTCAGGGCGTCCAATAGATTAATAACAATGCTGATGAACTGCTTAAAACACGAAGTCATAAGTAAGTTTTCCGAATCGTAACCGTGAACGAATTTTACACTCAAGCAAAGTACCATGACATTTTATTTACAAACTGAAGGCTGAATCAATCGATCGAATAATTTAATACAAAGGAAAAAAGAAAAAAAAAAACATTGAACAATCGAGAAGAGAATTTTTGACGCGTAACTGCAACGTCGGATTCGACACGAATAGCAAGAAAGCATTTTCTTCGGCAAAAGCAATAAAAGGTGATACAACAATATAGGCCACTTTCACCCGCATGGATTATATACGGAATTGTCGGTCGTCTTCTAATTAGAGAGTTGCACGAAAATGCAGATTGTCGTTGGGTTTATACATTTTTTATGACACTGCGCGTTTACGCGAAAGTATTACAGCAGACTCAAATCTTAAGCGCAGCCGTTGAAAATCGACGCGCCGTCGAGATTAGTGTAAGTGTGTTATAAGAAATTCGCATCTGATACGAAAGTGGCGACATTGTTAATGGTAAATTTTTTTTCTTTTTTTTGCACGCAAAGAAATTATAATACCGTGTTACAATGCGGCGAGATTTTTTTTTATTTATTTCATATCATCAAACATGAGATATTTAATGAAAAAACTAATAATAAATCTATGTAAGGTAAATTATATCCCGCAGTTAGGATCTGATTAAAATTTCGAGTTGTTAAATCCGTTTTGCGTATATTTTTACAATTAATTATTATTTGATTATTTTATTTTATTCTTTTTTGAATCGAAAAAGTCATATACGAAATCGGAATCAAAATTACGACATGACAAATCGTGCAATCAAAATTGCAATGTATGCCTCATTTTAATCGGAAATTTAACTTTTAGGTTACTAAAACCCTAAAAAATATTATTTAATATGCATAGAATATTCTAGGTACATTATAATATTCCTAGAACATTCTGCGAATATTGAATAATATTATTTGCTGATAGGGAAATACCAGAATTTTTTTACAATTCAGATTTTAAAATTAATTGCAAATTAATAAACTCTATTGGTTATAATAAAAATTAATTTTAATAATCCATGCATTTCAAATCGAATCCAGACAGTTGAGTGTAACATACATAAATATTATGTTTATTTGTTTTTTTTTTGTTTCGTGTATTAACTCGATATTGACTTTTGTTGTTTATTTTACGACAATCACGTGAAATGATTGTCGTTTGTACTTCTAAGAAAAAGAAAATTCATGCAAAATCCCTTGCATTATAATACAGTATATATACATCTTCGCGCTTAGCTTTGTTATATATTATTTTAAATGTTTTTCTTTTTTAATTCAATTGTTTTTAATTTGATTCAAATTCCATTTAAATTCTAATTTCAACATTATTTATTATATAATAAAAATGTATCGTCCCGTTATTAATAATCGCCTACAAATTGTAAACAAATGTTATTCTTCGATTACATTTCTCGTACGCAAAATTACAACCACCCGTACAAAACCAGACACAGGGTAGCGATTGATTAACGGAAATGTAAAATTTTTCGATAAACGAAAAATTGTTAATTACGCGCTTGTTGTCTGCAAAACAGACGCAGAATGATTTTGTTAATAACTCGAATGACAAGCGAATTAATCTGACAGGAGCGTTGTAAAAATGGAACAGTCGTTCGCGCGACCGGACGAAAGTTGAAAATGTATACGAACCTCTGAAGCCTGTTTAGCTATGGTAGCCACCTGATCAGGATTTCTTCCCTGGCCTAGAAACGCGCCCAGCACCGCTGTCAATATGCCCTAAACAACCGACACCAACTATGTGCGAATTTTGCTTAATATATACAAAGTGTAATATTTAATCAATCTACTTGATGATTATTACTACCGTAAAAGTTCGTTTATTATCATTAACGTCGGGGTTTGAACCGGCGTTACCGAGCGTCGCGTGTATCCCGTGCGGGTACAACGCGTTTTATGAAAATGCCATAAGCGAGACAAAGACGGGTATAAGAGTCTCGGTAACGCCGTTTCGATCGTCGGAAAGGAATCCCGACTTCAATGGTCAAGCATCTACGGTTGAAAATTCGTAAAAGCGAATCTACATGCCATGATTTTGTATATGTACACACACAGACGCGTCAATGGAGAAATGCTCGTAACGCCCACCGACGTTACTGAATTGCGAGTACCAATTGCAATCAGATTGTCGAAGTCCATTCGAATGAACGGAGCAGTGAAACGTTGCAGAAAATTAAATGAAGACGTCAGATAAACACATTCGTCGCCGATATATAGATTGTATATAAAACAAATACACAACCCGTACAATTCTTAGAAATTATTTTCACGCGAAACGCGTCGATGTTTTCGAACGAAACCAAATAAAATGTGTATAAACACAAAACAGAGTTAACCTTGACCGTCGGCGTCGCGATTTGTTTGTTTACGTTTCGCGAGTTTACCCTCCTCGCGTCGTTTTTTTCCCAAACATTTTTAACGTTTACGTTAGACGAATGGTATTTTTTCGAGCGACGTAACCGCGTTTCAAACCATTCGAATTATCGTAACTATAAAGTCGCGACGTCACGTAGTGTAGTTCGAGGAGGGATTTCGAACGCCGAAAGACCTGACCTTTCTTCAAGTAATTTCATTCCAAACATTTCTCCGAATACCGTAATCGGTATTTTTTGACTTCGTCCGTGTTATCTGATCTGAAGCGTCGCGCACGCCCATGTAAAACTGTGAATGAAAATGGTACCTGCATGGGGCTGCTCTGGTTGTCGACTTTGTCGATGCCATCGACGGATTGCTGCGGGCCGCCCAAGAGCGCGGTCAGAACCCGAAGACCGACGGACAACAGGTTGGCCCAAGGACTCGCCGGCGCTCCGTCATCGATGTCGTTCTTCGATGGCCCGACCATACCGGTACTTTGGCCCAACAGCATCTGCATCAGCATGCTCAGCATGTTCGACCAAGAAAATCCTGCTCCGTTCTCCTAATCGGACGGAAAATCGTTTCGGTCATTTTTACGGTGGATTCGAAATTTTAACATCGTTACGCGTCATTGATGTAGAAACAAAAAGCCGTTTCTTTTTTCGGATTTTGAGTATCGTAATAATCAATTTAAGTTTTAAAAATTTAAAGATTTTGATGTTTTTTTTTTTATTGGTTTCAGTACAAATTAATTTCAAATTTAACAAAGTTTTGTCATTTTATTTTCATTTTTTTAAATTTAGTTTATATTTTACTTTTTTCAATTGAAGAGTTTTGTCATGGAATTGGAATTTAATTGATTAATCGTGCAACGGTATTGTTTGTCGTAGGAATTAAAAAATTTACTTGTATAGAATTAGTGCTGATATCGTCCAAGTCATCAGTCAGTGCGACTTTTTTCATCGCATTTGGCTTCTCTGCGAATTTCCTTTCCTCCAATTTAACCTGCGGATGGTGAAGTTCAGGAACGTATACGGGGTGTTGTGGTAAGGCGAACGTTTGTCCTAGGACAAGCGCCAACATACACAGCGACAAATACTGAATGTATTGCATTCTGAAACAAACGTAAATTCATACGTGCATTATATATGCGTAAGTAAAATTGCATTATTAATATTTAATATTACAAACGAACTCGTGAAATCAGAAATTGGAAAACCAATTGAATAAATAAAAATTCAACTGTATGAATTTTTGTTGGATAAAATTTGGATAACAAAAATTGGATAAAAAGTATGGTAATCAACTATCGTCATTATTTTGGGCAAATGGAATTCATAGGAGCCGAATAAATATTGGAAGAGGGGGGCAGCTATTACATCATCTTATTGGATGTTATATATATGCTGATATATATAATGTATATTATATCAAATTATATTTAAAAAAACCATAGAACATACACAAACCGGTTTCAAAGGTGACGTATAAATCCGTGTAAGTTATTTTGTATAAATTAATAAATAAATAATTTATTATTTTATATAAAACTTTTAAATAAATCTACGCTAAAGAAGTGTTGGTTTGTGAACGAGAAAGAATTATTTTTGAAATTTTAGTAAATCTAGAATAATCACATAATGGGTGATAATCAGATTATAATACAGGAGTATAAGTTTTAACTCAAAAGAATTTTTGTCATAACTGAATATATGGTCTTAAACGAGTTAAAATAGCTAATGAATCACCATAGGTGAATAAACAAATAGCACCAATCCAACATCAGCCCTGATTTTAGGTGAATTATTCTATTCGAAACATGGAAGAAGTTGAATTCAAGTGTTACATGGAGATAATGTAGAGTTCGCGATTCATAATTTAGAACACAAATCGACAGGGGAAACCCTATTTATGGTTTTATTTGGAATGTAAACGGAAAAATTAAAGAGTTACGATCGAAAGCAAATGAAAGAAAAGCATTCACAATTGAAAATTAATAAGTGGACAAAATGTTTATCATATCGGGGTGCTTAGTCATGATAAAAAAAAGTTGCTTCTAAGCATTATTCCGAAACTAATAACTCGTTTTAAAAATGACAAGTGTTAAGAAATAGTGAATATGTTGTATCCGGGATGCCGAATTTCGCAATAGAAATACGAAGGAGTTTGGAATCCGGCGAATGTGTGAAGACGAATCCAAATGAATCGGTTTGTATTTTTCTCCTTTTCTCTTATTTCTTCCTAGTTTATTTATGATTTAAATATTTACTAATCTACTGATAGTTGAAATAATGTATAATGTATGTATAATATAATGTACTAAATATATAATGAATAAACATTAATAATACCAATTTTGTGTTTTTGATTATACCCGCAATCCCTATAAACGAATGATATAAATAATAAATTAAGATCATACTAATAATGCGTTTTAAGGTCAGACGTGTGTCTAAATGCAAAATTAATAAAAATGTCTGCTAATAAAATGGTAATTACCGCGCAAAGAAGAAAGGTCATACACTATTTATTATTTATGTCATACGGTATTTTCATACGCGTTCGCGAATTCTTGTTACGCGCCATCGGATCACTGTATTTTTCTCAATCCCTTCAGAACCCGGCATTGTTTCTTTGCGTAACAAAAATGCTCCGAAACAACCCTTAATCATCGCCATTGCTTTCTTCGTTCGCAAAATCGGTGTGCCAACTTTATTATAACACCCACGAATTGTCGTCTCGGGCGAAACAATAACCAGCCGTTATTAATGGCGATTAATTAATAATAAATTAATTCCGCAGCGGCGCGCGGAAAGAGTTGAATCGGGCGCCCGACGAGGAGCCTTGACCACGAAAGTGGGACACTGCGGTTAAGGCCGTCGTAGCAGGAGCCGCGCGCGAGCTCGTTAGCCCACTTAACGCGCCCAAGTTTGTTGAACCCGGCAAAGCCCGTTATTCGAAAAGGCGGTCGCGACCTACTGCCGCGCGGCGTTCGCACTCGTGAAAAATGGATAAATTTTACGCGACGGATGGAAGCGCGCGTATTTTTATTCATTCAAATGTCGAAACTTTCACGACGCAAACAAAATTATCCGTATTCGGTCGCGCTTTATTTCGTCATTTTTTTCCTTTTTTCGGAGTCCCGAAATTCGCGAAAACCCGGGAAAAACGATTCAAAGCACCGTGAACGCGTTCGATTTATGATCTAGGTGTGTATATATGGGTTTGCGGACGATCGAGTAAGAGCGTTAAAAACGGTACACCGCGCGCACTGATAACTCGTAACTGTACCTTCGCACCTGCTAAAATGAACGGGTCTTATACAATTCTGCCAGCGAACAAAGTTTTTTCTTTCACGAAATTATAGTACAAAGACAAAAGAGTCGGAAGGAAATTTGAGTTTACGACTCGAAAAATGCGTTGAGATTGACTTAAAGCGTTTTAAATCCGATCAAACATGGTCTTACATTAAGAACCGATTCCGACTGAAATCTGTCTTGAATTAAGACTATACGTCCCTTTAAATTAACACAACCGGTTTAAATTAACAGTCTTAAATGAAGACTCGAAATTGATGAATTAAGACGCCGGTGTCTTAAATTACGATCGCGCGTTATCGTAAAATCGAGGGCGCGTCGGTAATTAACTGAATGGCAAAAAGTGAACGTCGCAATTTAGGACCAAACGGAGTCTTAAGTTAAGACGTTTGTTTTGTTTGCGGCTTGTACGTTACGCGAAAGACATTTTCGGGCCAAAATGGTACGCGCGTAGATTGCGACAAAAATCGGAATCGCGCTGCCATGTAAACACTTGCACACTTGGGTCCCAAAACGCAGGCGCACTTCACTGGTCCGACGTTGAAATCGCGGGGAAAAAAGCGCGCGAAAACACTGACGCCGTCGTGACGGGAAAAGGTTTCGGGACGTTTTTTTCTTTTTTTTGGGGGAATTTTGCGATCGATTCGCTGCCAAAAGGAAAGAGTCGTTGCGGGTTGTTGTTGGTGTGTACTCACTTTGCTATTCTCGGGTGGGTTTCCGTGACACTGAACTCTCGGTTCTGAAGATGAAATTCTTCGCGGGGTCTTCTATATAGCCTGCGCGCGCCGTGGGGATAAACCGTTTCCCCAATGACCGTCAGCCTTTGATTCGATTTCCTATGGAACGCACAAACCGAAATCGCTCCGACTCGGCCGCGCGATAGGCATCTCTCGATGGAATTCGAGCTTAAAAACTATTTCGGTGTTTTTGCCTCTCCCCGATCGTAACTTTTCCGATAACCGCGCTCGGAATTCGAAATCATTCGAGTGCAGTTTCGAACGCGTTTTTGATTACGTGGAAGGCATTTTACGCCTCTCGGCGCGGGTGGTTCGTTTTTCGGGCTTTCCAGATTCGTCGGTTCCTGTATATGATTCGCGCAATCGCGATCGATCGTCACGATCAATCGCATGGTAAATTGGTTTTGACCAATTTACCACGAAACACGACGAGTTTATTTGTTTATACGTAACATGTAAACAAAGGTGCACGAATTTCTTGGAAAGATTTTGATAGGGGCGGCGATTTTTAAATAAGTGGTAGGGGGAGTATTATTTCGAATAGATTGTCGTGTAAACATGTTTTATTTACTGAATTTTACGAAAGGCTTTAATTGATTCGCGAAACTTTACGGAGGAGTGTATTTATATGCGTGTTTTTGATTGTTTACTAATATATGCTTTTTCAAAATAAAATAATTGTTGGTGTTATTATTTACTCGTTTGATTGTCCAAGTCAATTGGACTGAATTTTGTTTACATCTTTGTGTTTATTATTGTTGCAAAATGTAAATACTTTTCATGCTTTGCCATTTTATTTTGTGAACGCTTTTATGAAATAAAGGAATTTTACCAGGAATTTATCGTTCATAGTTGATTTTTGTAGATTAAATGTTTTAGAATATTATTTAATAAAACTTATTGTCAATAATTATGGTCTTTTTTTAAATACGTTATGTAATTTATTTATTTCTAATACTATAATTAAGAAAAAAACAAAATTACAATTAGGTCTTGTGTAAAACCATATATATTGAATGAAGATAATACTTTTGTGTAAATAATTAAGAAAAATAAATAGCATATTTCAATGGAATTTAATATGCAACAATAGATTGTTAAACTGGGATTGGCTGTTTATATTTATTAAATTAAAGATATTAATTAATTTTTTAATTTAATAAAAATTTAGTTTACATTTTTTATATACACTTAATTTGTTTCTAATTATTATAATAAACCTAATTTATCATTTACGAATCATAAAAAATTGTGTAATTATTTATTTTTTTTTTAAATTCACATTATTTATCAAATATAACTTTAGAAAATGTAATTTTACTTTAATGTAAACAATCTTTATAAGCACCATTTGCATAAGTATGTTAGTAAAAAATGTCAAATGATTATTTGCTGTAATTGAAAAATTGAACACGAATATTAATTATCGATAACGTATATCGTAATTGCACCAATAGATAAACACGAAGATAAATTGCATTTTTGCATTAACCCATGCAAACTTATTTAAACAAATTATCGGTTCTGCGTAATTTCAAACATGTAACGTTAAAATAAATATTTTCTTTTCTACAACATATTTTTGTTCACGATAATTAAAGGTTTTTTATGTTGTTATCAAAAAGCCATTTTATGTTCTATTGTCTTAAACATCGTATAATTTATATAAATTAATATAATAGTAATATAATAAAAATTTTAAACGAAAAAAAAAGGAAAAGAAAATTAAAGTCCACGATTCTCGAGAATTATAATATATTAATATTTGCATGAATATTTACATTTCTTGTACTAAAAATTCGTAGGATTGTAATTCTTTTTTTATTTACTGACAAATTACAATACACCATGTTGAATACCCAGAAATCATAATCAACATTTAAACGAAAAAAAAATTTTCGGTTAAACATAAAACCTCATCTTGGTTCATTTTAGATTGTTTTTATAAGCAGCCAATCGTTTCTTGGCGCGTCTTCGGACATTTCGTAATTAATTTTAATTCTCGCATACAATAGATGATCTGCAAGAAAGTTTGATTCTTTACTTTCTTTTTGACGCAAGCGTAAACAGTCTAAGCGCAAGTTTCCCTTACAATTAAATTGTAATCTCGCATGCAATTTATTACAAAAAGTATTTTACTGGGTTACATATGCGAGTCTAAAATTAGAATTGTAAAGCAAACCTAATCTCTTTTGTCATTTCTACGGTTTACGTGAACTAGAAAAATCGTAATATTTTTAACAAAGGTAAATTACGTGGCTCGTCGTTCTGATTACTTTTGAACTCATTCGTCGACGCTTATCCCATGCAATGAAAGAATTTTTTTTTTTTTTTCGGATACCGTTTAAGGTAATGGTGTCCTTAGAAAGTCATATCGCAGGTGCGATCCAGCACGTCGCCGTCCAGCAACTTAATTTTGTTATGTTTTAGTATATGAAATTGTCGCCTGTTTCAACCAATTAGAAAGTATAAATATTGTTTTCTATTAACATAGAAAGATGTTCACATTTTGAGTGGCGTTTTCTTTTGGAAGCACTTGTCAGTGATGGGTGTACGAACACAAATTTTCGTTAATAAAACATGCGCATTCGCCCGCATTTATCGGCCGCGAGCTGATCTGACTGAACATGGCCTGATCCGCGGAAACGACGACACGCGACGTTTCGGGGAAATTGATATTCTTAATGTTTTGAATTTTAAGTATTGTTGTTAATTAATTTAAAATACAACTATGCGTGATACAATTGCAACAGTAAACAGTGACATTTATTTATAAAGCGGTATTTACTAATATTGTACGATTTTTTTTTAATTTATATTTGGATATTCCATTGTTTAATGACTTATTATTATTTTTGTTATTATTGTTTTTGTTGTTGTTATAACGATTCGTTTGATCCAAGTTTATTTGTAATGGTTTAAATAAACATGTTTATTCACTATTTAAATATTCATTATGTCGAACGTTGACGATGCAAAATATTGAGTCAAGTGTGCAAAATATCAAGCAGAATGTATCAAAAATAAAAAAATTATTGACGATCGTGAACAAGTGTTTTTTCGGCACCATAAAATTTTTTTCCGTCAAAATCATTGAGGGCCTGCAAGCAATAACGGGACACACGCTCGAACGGCCGGCCGTCGATTTTCCAACTGGTGGCATTTTTTCTAAATCTCTGAAATCGTGATTTGAAAAAATATTACCGTAATCAGTATGTAATAGCGCGTGTTTTTTGTCTATTCAATTTTTATTCTCCGACTTACAGTTTACGGAATTAAAATAAAATATGCACATTTTTGGGAAGTAAAAATTTTTTAATCGATATTTAATTTCGATAAACTCGCGATTGTTATGCAATAAGTTTAATTATTTAATAAAATTTAATAAATAAATGTATTAAAAAAAGTATTTGTCAGTGACAAAGTTGTTTTTTAAGATACGACGAAGATTTTGACGTTTCTTGATAAAATATAAATAAATAATGAATTTACGATTATATTTTAAAAACCACAAACCACAATTGAATTTCAACCAAGATTTACTACGATCCATATAAACAATTTTTTTTATTGCAATATAAAATTATTAGTACAATTTTTAAAATTAATAAATAGTCAAATAAAAAAATTTGTTTGATTAGTATAATAATAAATTTCTTATAATAATAAGTGTTTTATCTTAAATAAATATATGTTTATATTTTTATTTTTTCTGACGCGTAAAAAAATACGTTTATAGTGTTTATTTATATTTTTCTAACTATTATGCCTTGAATACAAAAACTACAAATATATAAATTATAAATAATGGTTTTATGATAAAATTAACTAACGGAAATCTATTTATATCATATAATACATTTTAAACATATAGCCGTTTATATATAATTCGATCTTCATGATTCTAATTGCTTATATTATACTGATTCCTTTTTAATTTGTTTGTTTATATATATATATATATATATATATATATATATTATCGCCAATCATTATTGATCGTTCGTTTGTATGTACATATTTTATTCACGTATTAACGGGAATATTATTAGTTGCTGGTAGAAAAAATGGAGTTAATTATTAACTTATTTCGAAATTAATTTTATTTTTTTTTATTTCGTTCCCAGCCATGTACTTAAAAATATGCAATTTATTTGAAATGATTTGTGACATAAAACGACGCTTATATTTTTTAATACTAATTGCCCTAATTATGATCGAACATTCCGTGACTTTTTGTATAATTTTAAATCGAGTACTGTTATTATGCTTTAATTAAATGAAAATTATTGTATAATATCGTACTCTACTCGAATCATACAAATGAATTAATACGATTCTGCATTAAATGTGAAAACTTCCACATCAATTTTCATTGTAATTTTCAATTTCTTTGTTAACAGTGTATTGCATTATTATTTAATTCTTCGCTATTGTGCTTAAAAGATTCTCATCTAATCGTACAACGCGTTCCTTTAATACTCTTTCTGCACTCATAACGCTGATGTAACTTTTTTTCCAACAAATCATTTACTTTTTTATTCAAAAATAAAAGAACTCAACTTTTAATACCAAATCCTTTGGTCACGCACAAATCCAATACAAAAACAACGTCTCGAACGTAAAATATTGTTTCACCAGAAAACCGACCGAAATAGTTGAAAGTATTTGCTTAAATTCTAAAAAAAAAATGTATAAAAGTCATAAGCGTAATTATTACCAAAAGCAAAAGTATAATAAATAAATACTTCCAATTACTTCACTTTTTAATTCAATGCAGAAATACTGTAAAACAAAACCCGTCCGATAAAAATTCGTTCGGTTTCGTGTTTACATTCAATTTCATTCGCCATTTGTTTACTGTTTGCGTTTGCATTGTTGACGTACGCCGTTACGTTTGTTTTATCTCGCGTTTAACGTGTTTATAAACAACCGTGACCTTGAACTCGTGAATTCGCCGAACAACATCAACGCCGATCTCGATTTATTTATTTGTTTATTTATTACGCACAATTTTATTAATGGTACACATAAAAAAAAAAGGAAGAAAAAATCGTCAACCTATTTCTCGACGACATTCGCGTCGAGCGGCGTTGGAAAACGATTTTTCAAAAGGTAATCGACGCGCCGCAACTGCCCGAGCGTGGGCATTAAATTATTTTTATCGTTAACTAAATTCGAATGGCATAAAAGAAACGCGAAATTACAGATAATCGGGGGAGCGCAATTTTGCCCGCAATTCGAGGATCTCGCGATTGAAGCGGTTCGCGTACATTTCCGGCTCTGCCCTTTCCATTAACCCGCGCGTATAATTTTAACCGCAAAACCGACCACATTCCATTTAGAGTAGGTCTCTCATATACATACAACTAGGATCGGATAGGCGGTCGAATCAAGGCGAATTCGCGAGGTTCGCGTACGCGATGCGTTCGCTGAACTCTTCGGTTTCCATACCGGGCCCTGATCCGAGAACGTTGCCTGGACGATTAGCGAGATTCTCCTAATAAGAAAAGTGCATAACAGCATCCCGCTACTGAAACAGTTATGATG
>JABFQC010000994.1:0-21750 GCA_022817085.1 Psilanteris sp. ZL-2020
TCATTTATTACCATACTGTATTGAAATTAAATTGAGACATAACATCTTTGACTGCATTTCTATAAAGTATGGTAATTTTACACGGAAAATATAGAAATTTTTAGGTATACTTTTTTCTCCGTGTACCCTTCAAGGTTGCGTTTAGTTTTGCGTCTGCATTTAGTTTCCTAAATCATGAGTCATGGGGAGTATCGTCGGGCGAAGTTGTTTGAGAAGAATGCTCGCAGGATTGGTAGTTTATTAAATGCTGGATCTTTAAACTGCAATTAGCATCAACTCTACTTTCCCGAGTTAAATTACATGCGGCCATTAATGTTCTTAAGGAATCATGAATGAAATGAGCTAGAATATGATTTTAGATATACACATCTTCTTTTGAAAACGCGGGAGAAGCTCACGTTTAATGATGCAGAAATTTATACCTCGCGTTGAGAGTTCATCAAACTTCTTTTACGAACTGTTCTTTCGTCGATTTTGTCATTTTTTTCACACAAACGTATTTTTAAAGATCCTTACAGCGCAAAGCAAAAATTGTGTCGCGTTTTTCATTCGGATCAGTTGAAACGGAAGGTATATAGTGCATGGATATTTACTCTATTTTTTACTCTGGTATTAGCAAAAGAATTCAAAAGCAATTTTTTATTCAAATTTTTTATTTTATATTCAGTTTTCGGTAGTCAATAAAATTGATATTAATAAGAAGAAATTGAATCGAAAAATTTTTAAAGGACGCTAAAGGATGATAGAGAGAAAAATGTAATTAAACTTCAATCGGTGTAAAATTAAGCTTATCAGCAAATTGTAATTTAAATTTTTATGAAAATGGTGTACAGCAATGCGCGACATTTTACTCTTGCCTTTAAATTTTCAAAAATGTCACAATTTGACTTCAATAAAATTAGTAATATGTGTTACAATTTCGTGTAACATTTGATGTTACATCATAAAGCAATTCAGGGTTTATTATTTCATACTCAATTGAAATAGTTATGACAAGAAGGATCGCAGTTATTCAATGTAAATGAGTATTTTTAATTCATATAAGTGTAAATAACAAGCACCAAATAAATCATAAATTACCAATGAAAATTAGGAAAAGTAATGATTTTCTTCATAAAGTTTGATAAATAAACAAATCTTGATTGCATGTCAACCAAATCCGACAATTTTGCAATTGAAATACTTTCAGCTTCGACGTATTTGAAGAAACACAGCCGGATTTCCGTGACTCGTGCAAAAATATACGGAGCTAATTCATTGTACTCGTGCTGTTGAATGGACTTAGTCTGAAAGCGTGGTCATAACGACATCCGAAACGCGCATAAAGGAACTAGGAGAGCCTTGGTGATTTTATGAAAGAAGATAGCGGGAAAGAAAGATGGGGACATTTGAATGTAAATACTTGCATGTTGGGAATGTTTTATTTCCGTGTTTGTCAATTATCGCAGCAATCCGTGTCGGATAAATTAGAACAAGAATTATTACAATGAATTTTGTTTGTTCAAATCGATAGGACTATTTGCACAAAAATTTAATTGACATAAACGAATCAGTTGGATGCTGACTTCTGATATGGTTTTGGACAAAAGTTTAATCATGAACGTTGAAAAAAGTCAACTGCAAAAATTCAACAAAATTACAATAAAAAATGTATTTATTACCGAAATAATTTGTATTTGTACAAAGTCAATTTTGAATTAAACGAAACGTTATAAATAAATAATTGTTTGCGGTCTCCAAAAATAATGCTTGTATTAATGTCATTTATGTTTAATGTATTCTATACTTAAGAAAATAAAATAATTAATGGATGATTTATAATATTAATAAAAACTGAATCTCGTTAGCAATGGAGTGTGCGTATCACCTTATATGCTAAGCGTATAAATATTATTGTCAATATAATTTAATTGCAAATTAATCATATTACAGAAATACGTTTCAACCAGAAAATACGTTAATCTCGTTGTAATATCCCGAATGGGAGACTTTAGTAAATTATATAACTTCCAACGACGGTTCAACTAAAATGTTTTGAAAATATTATTAGTAAATACGAAAAAGAAACTAAAAATGGCTAACAAAAAATAAACCTAAATTCGATAAAATAAAAAAAAAATTCATTCTTTCGTGAAAATAAATATTTACAAACAAATATAAACACACTACAGTACTATTACATTAAGTAATTTACTAATCACGTTTAATTTTTTAATCGCAATTTAACAAACGTTCAATTCTTTTTGCCACGCCTCGAAAACTAAATAATACGTTCAAACTAAAGCGAACAATAAAATTCAGCCGGCGAAATTTCAAGAAAAAGATTAAACCAATTTATCCGATGAGGTAATGGTTTTTACAAGCAGACATCGAAAATTGCAATTTAAAATTTAATCAGGATCAAGATTTTTAAATATTGATTCGCCGCGATGTTAACATCCGTAATTCTTTTTTGTTATAAATAAAAAATTGTCGACTGTAACGTACTTCGTTACGGATAACTTTTAGTTGCTCTACGAGATAGTCGAGGAAAAAATTGTAGAGACTCCCGGTCGCTTGTTGTTTAATGTAATTGAATATTTCATTGCAAAAACTGGACGGAAGGCGCGTGTCCACGCACTCGCGCGATTTCGGTAACGGCTGACCTAATATTGATAAATCCACTGCATTCATTGACTCGTTTCACTCATTCCAAATAAATCGTAACCCTGCTGGCGCGGCTGAAACAAGCCACGGACACGAATTTCGAGGCAAATATTTCACATCGCGAATTATAATGTTCGGATTGTTTAATACGAGAATCGAGAAGTAATGAATGAATGACGGAAATAACGCTTGTTTCTCCAAGTGTGGCTCACAAAAAAAGTTGGCAAGATAAATGTTCGTTGAATCAATCTGTGCGCGCGCCCAGCGCTCCTGGTACACTTGTAAAGAACGTCAGTAAATTCAAAACATTTTTGAGAATATTGAGGAGAATATAAACCGACTGAATGAGCGAGTGGAATAACACGGCTTTAGTCGTGCATGATACAGACGGCTGCAGAATATATTAAAGGCAAATAAAAGAACAAAACGAATGAACGTGACGATACAAAAGTGCCTCGTACGCGAGGTATTTCATCTCAAATGAATTGTTAATATTCCCGAACTCACACATCCCCTCATAAAGCGCGCCGTATATTTTATAATTTCCTCATTTAACCTCCGAACCGACTTCTTTTAACGAGAAACTTATTACCTTTGTTTAAGAACCGTTTAAACCCCGAACGAATTCTACAACATTAAAATAAGATCGTTATGAAGTTGGATACAAAATGAAGGCGCTTTTCCGTTAAACGCTTATTACCACGTGCATCCTGAAAGAATACGCCTCCTTTTATAAAAATGCTACGATAGCGCCGCTCGATGCTCAAACATCATGCTTTGAAAATAACTCAAAAAGTAATCGCCAACTGTCTGATAAATACAATTGCATCTCGTAACTGTTGACATATATTTATCGACAACGGTCAATGATTTTATTAAAATGATGAGACGTAAGTAACTTTGGTTGGAAACGGGAGTTATTTTGAAATTATATCGACGTTTGATATGTACCAACGGGACGTTCAGGAGTTTTAATTATAATGAATACAAAAGAAATATAAATGCTTTTAATACGTCTTGCATGTTGCTCACGAAAGCAAACATTACTCTCGACAAGTTTTTATTTGTCATCGAAAATTTGGATTTTTTGTTCTGTTACGTTATGCATTGTTATGCAAAAATGACTATTCTGTGGTTGTATCTGATCAATGTGTTATGATAGTAGGTGGTCCTTTTCATAAAGAAATTGGTTTTATTCTCATTATATGACGGCATGGAATTAAAAAATGAGTTTGAACTGACTGGGATGTTTGCAGAATAAAAAATACTGTCTGGTAATTAAACAAACAAATCATAGTCATTTAAAAGTAACGTAGATGATATTAACCTAATTCTTATCGACAAAGTCTTAACTATACTTCAATTGTTAATAAAATATTTTATCCTTCGTAGGCACTAGTTGAAGTTTGAATGTGAGAGCATTCATAAATTCTTATATAATAATATAATACAATTAAATTGATATTGAAGCAACGACAATCAAAAGATATTGATCGAAAACAGCAATATCGCGAGAATGATTACGATACCGTATATATATGATTATTATTTTTTTTATTACTTAAAAATTTTCTGCATTAATTAATAATTTTCGGCCAGAAAATTAATACCTTTTGTGCTTATTTCATCGACGCTTATAAATGCAAGTAAATAATGATGGACTAAATACTCTAAACTAACTAAATAGTTTTTTATCTTTAGATAGTTTATTCCCTCGAAAATTATCAATGCGAGAGCAAAATCGTATTAATTAACTTCATTAATATAAAATTAGTATTAAAAAGGTATTATATTTTCAACCACACACCAAATTTTAAAAAAGGCATATGCACCTTCTGTTGCACACTTTCTTGGACAGATGTTTTACTTTTTTCTCATCTTTTAGCATATATTTTTGAAGTTGCTTACACCCCTACACTTGAGATACAATGAAAGAAAATAATAATTGTATCGTAAAATTCATATTAAATATATACCGTGATACCTCGTTCCTTGTTATTATACACGTGAAGGCGCAATTTAAGCACGAATACATGCAGTGCGAAATGGTCACGACTTGCAGTTATTACACAAATAGCAGTGCCGTTGCTCTAGCGATACTTGTGGAGAAATCTGTTCAGCATGCTAATAATGCGCCGCTGTTGAACGAATCCAACGAAAATGTCTGGTAGCCTATCCTTGACACTAAATCGCTTTGTTTCCAACCACAAAAAAAACTCATAAAAACTACCGTGCGATTTGCAAAAGAAAAACATTTAACTTTAATTTAAAACAAAAATGTATAATTAAAATTATTATTAAAATTCCAAATTTACATAATTAGTTTCTAAGCTAGCTCCAATTTCCTTAAACTTATTTTAATATTTTTTTGTTTTTGTTTTTTGTTTACTTATTTAATTAGACTAATACTATATGAAACAATGGAAGAACCAAAAAAAACGCTAAAAATAAATCGTTTAAAATTTATTGAAAAATTAGTAAATATTATTAAAAATATAGAATTTACAAACAAAACGAAAGTTAGTTGAGTAAAAAATTATCGAACTTTCCAGTAAACATTAATAAATGTTCTGTCTATATTTATAAACATTCATCAATGCTTATGGTAAAATACAATAATTTCTAAGAGAAACTTTACTTTGTCGATGAATATTGTCCAGGTTTTCAATACTATTTATTGAACTTTAATAATTTTTCATCGAAATTTATTACGCTTGTATAATCATTGGAAATTATTTTCAAAAGAAACAGATCACGACAATATATTTCTCTAATTGCTATTAATCTAATTTCTACGTATTATTTTATTTTTCAAAATTAACATCCATATTTGACCCGTATCAAAGGAACACAATTTTGCTTGTACATTCGCGAAATTCCGCAATCCAAACTTGATCTATCCCATTTGTAAAATTATGACTCCAATAAATCAGACGATTTGGAATGGCATTTCGATTTGTAACATTATGTTTCAGGTTCAGATAAATGATTAAGAAACGAAAAAGGAAGAATAACATTTCGAAATCTCTTAACTCTTGAGTAATAAAGCGACGTTCATAATTTTTACCTTTACTTTACCAGCAACTTCAGAATCAGACGTAACTTAACTTCGTTCGTCGAAATGGAAGATCGCAAGAGCGGAGGTTTGATGCAACTTTTTGTTCGACGAACAACCTGCTAACTCCAGCATGCAGATTCGTGCTGGTGTCGGCGCGAAGCAAAAATAAACAAGCGAATCGAAATGAAGCAAACACGGGACTCCCGCAATTTTTCGATTATCTTTCTCCAACGAGTTGCTACTGACGTATCAATTAATGGAACTATTACAGATCCGTGATTTGTTAAAGAAATCATTACGTTCATTTCCTTACGCCGTATAAGTAACGGATGTCGCAAAAAAACGCGTTAATCCATTTTTGGTTTCATTTTAATTGGTTTTTGATTATGTAGAGAACGCTGTGGCTTTGAATAGTTCCACGGATCGTAAAACTGGAAAACGCCTTAATTTTATTTGCAAATTGAACACTTTCTTCGGAAATCGCTGTAAAACGTAACTGCTGTGAGATAACTATTATTTTATTGCATTGCACGTGTATAAGTATAAGATGCGCATTATACGCAAGGCAAAATATTAAAACACCGCGTCTTTTTCTAGTAGTATTTACGTGTGGTCCTAGAAAGTAACGCATTTTCGAAACTTGTCGTAAAAGCGATCGCGGGAAATTTTATTTGGTAAAGGTACCGAACACGTTCGTTTTTCATAAGTGTCTTTTAGGTGGCAACGTTGAAAGTTTTGGAAAAAAGAGAAAAGAAAGGAAAACGAAAAAAGCATAGAGGAAAAATACAGAAACAAGTAAAAGATCGCGAGGCTTTCGAACTTTCGAGTGAAACTTGAAAGTTAGGTACACTGCACTACACCCAAGAAACAATGACGACAGGGCAGCGAAATAGTAAAGTTCTCGAGGAGAATAGTGAAATCGAAAGAGAATTCGAATTATCCTTTTGGTTATATTCCAGCAAAATGCACAATGATTGTAATCATGATTTGAAAACTGCTACTGACCATTCACGTTGTTACTGTTTCGAGCGTAAAAATAATTTTTCTCTGCTAATTTTCATCGTAATTACGTCATACATGTAAACAAAGCGTAAAATATTTGTTTGTTAATTATCGAATTCGATCTGTCATTATTTATAATTATTTCCTGTTCAACCAGTGAGTTATTTCATTTGAACCAACCTAACCTGAGTAATTAATATTAAGGGTTTCTTCATTATTCCAATAAAGCTTTATTGTATGCATATAAATTGTGGTGCTTTTGAACACCGAAATATATCACATCACCGCAAAAAACATTGTTTATAAATACCGGTGCTTTTGAATACATTGCCAAATTTTAAAATTAACTACATTATATTGGAGGTCCCTGATCTCGCAAGTTAGTTTTCTTAGAATTTATAGAGGGTATTGAGGGGGCAAAGCTCCCCCGCGACAAATTTTGACATTTTTTGTGTCAGGAGGGCCGTAACTACGGCGCCCAAACGTAGGGGAGGGAGGTACCAAAAAATACCTTTCCGGCAGTTATATATATATATATATATATATATTTTAGTAACTGAAAACTCGCTTCATTTGGTCCCCCTGTTACATGTTTTTAAAATTGTTTTTTGAGAAAATATGGAAAAACTCTCTCAAACGGCCTTCGGCCCCTTTTAAAAAATCTAGCACAACTAACGTACGAGATCAAGCGGACCTCAGCGCATTGTACTTCGTGGATCTGTCCTGAAATGCAAGATTAAACAATCCGTGCAATTAAGGACTTTCCCCAACTACGACAACGGGCTTCAATTTAACATTGCGTAAATGGGAAACAATATGTTTTCCCGTCCTCAACTGCTACATCAGATATATATATATCTATATTTATATATGCATGAAAATATTTTCATTCGGGCACGGCAAAGCAATATTTCTTATTAGCAAACTAGTTATCAGCACGATAACTTTAATAAATATAATCGTTACATAAATTGATTACAAAAGCTTTCAAAGAGCTTTCCGTTGACAACTATGAGATAAATAACTTGTTTAGCAAACACAATAGCTTTCTAAAACATGAAGAAATATGAGTCAAATAATTCATTATCTCGAAATTTCTGCAAACAGAAGATTGTTGTAAACATTTTACGACCGAAGATGAATTATTGTGTTTTTGCACACTGAACGTGAAGCCTTAATTAAAAAACATAATTATATTTGTTTTACCACTTGTTGAATAAGTACGGGTTTATGATTTATTGATCCATAAAATTAAAATGAATGGCTGCAATTTATAATATGTTTTAATCAACAATTCCTTTCGTTTTTCCTTCGCCTATCAAGCGCGCCGGTCTGCGACGCTGTTGCAAAACTGTATATTCACATGGAAAATTGCACTATGATTATTTTAAATAATTCACTAATTACTACATTATCTGAAGCACAACATCTTAACTTTAATGACTTCGCGCAGTATAACATCGATAACGTCTTCTTAACTTGGTCTATATCTTGCTGTTAGCTTTTATCGAAAAACGCATCTCCTCTAATTACACAACAAACTAACAACGCCGGTGTGAGCTGACGAAACAACGCGACAGTAATTTTCTTCTGTATAAACTAAGGCAACAATCTGTCACAATAGTATTTTTATGCGTCAAATCCAAGAACGCGCCTCTTTCCTCTTGAATAATCAAATATTTGAATAATTCCACGGGGAGTAATTACGTTTGATAGATGACAGTGAAAATAATGAAAGTGAAATAACTAAATTAATAAGAAAAGATATAGAAAAGTCGTCGATATTCATAACAACTAAGTTAAGTGAAATAATATTGTTTATTACATAATACAGTAAAATTCTTATATTGCGGAATACTTCGTTATTTACGTTTTAGAATTTTCGATAATATTTTTGTTTGTCGTAGTTGAGACAGTCCAGACAGAAGAAAAGCAGACTTCTTTTTTTAATACAAATTCCCATGCTTTATAATGTAAGAAATAATTGATTACGATTCGAAATATTTTTAGTCAAGCAACATTTTATTGAGCTCCCTAAAATATAACATAAATGTTAAGTAACAGAAATGTATCAAACGATGTGATGAATTTTTTTTGTTCAATTCCGCTCCTTGCACAACAGGAGCTGAACTAAATCCGGGACATTATGAAAATCACATTGACGATGTTATGAAACATCTTTAACAATATACAACTTTTTAAACATATTTAAAGTTTGTTGAACCGTCACATTTCCTGAATATACAGCTACTCAAAAGTATGAGTGTTATTACAAAAAGTCTCTTCGCTATCCGGGTACTATATGTTCGAACTGCTTAGTCTATTCTAAAGTTTCGCGCTGTGCGTCGGATATACCAACAGCGATAGAACTTTTTTCAGATATAGTTCATAAGATATAGTTATTTTTTTGTAATAATTATTTTTGCATAGATATAATTCATTTTTTATGCTACGTAATAACAACAGATGATGTATCCTTGCATTCTACGAAAATTGCGTAAATGTGCTTAAAAAATTTAGTTATTTGCTAAAAGCACGGAACATATAATTGATCCATATTTCAGATGCTTTGGCGACTGAACGAAATATTATATTTATACAAGTTCAAAGTATAATTTTTTGTTCAGTCACAGAGCTGTGCGACGTACACAATAGGTTAATTAATATTCTATACAAAAAATAATACACAGCCATCTCTTTATAAGCATTAATTCGATTTCAAAACAGAATAACGGGTTAACCAGCTTAAAAATTCGGGAATATTTTATCGACGAAAGTCCTTTGATCAACATTCACTTAAAACGGGTGTAGACGTTAGCGGTTGGGCAGGATTTGAATAGTGTCAGAAATTCATTTGTGCAACTGAATTTCCACAGTTGTTTACAAAGAATTAACATTTCACAAATTCTCTGCCAAATGAAATTCCATTATTCTAATATTATTCGTATTGTTATTATTATTATTATTATTATTAATATTATTAAAATTATTATCGTGCAACACATAATAATACATTTACATACACGTGAATTAAAAACACGTCTGCAATGTATTCAAATGTTACTGCACGAGTTGAATGAATCTTTAGAGAAATTGAAAAATAATACGTAATACAAAACCATTTTGTCGAACTGAAGAATATATCTTGGCATTGAAAGTGATCAGCGTGAGACTTTTATTTTTCCATATAAAGTACCTGGTATCATCTTGCGTTAAAATTTCTTCACGGAGGAAAAATTCAAATTCTTTTCTCCTCTTTTTTGCGGGCCTTTACATTTCCCTGCGGGGCTGCGGTCTTTCGCCGTTCTACGTCGCCGCGTCGATAAGTTTATTCTCGTTTTGTCGCCGGTATGCTTTTTGTCGCGCGCCCCGTGACTTCTATTTCTTGACTGTTCCACCGGTTGTTGCGATTACCCACCGATCATGGATGCTCCCAATTGAAAATCATAACTCATTTACGAGCGATCGCAAAAATCGCCCGTCAACTTGCGATTTATTATATCCCGGGTTGTAAACGCGATTCCATCGTGTTGTTTAATGAAAAAGATCACTTTTGTACGAATAAAAAGTGAGTCGGAGATGGCGGGTTTGATTTTGCGAAGAAAACAGAGTAAATGTGATGTCTCCGTTGTCGAACAAAAGAAACGAAGTCTCCTGCCCGCGACTCTCCCCACGACAATATTTCTTTCATAAAGCAACGTAAGGTCGACGTTCAACTGTTTCTATAAAATTTAATGACAGTTACTCTTGGCATTATGGTATTAATATTCGTTGTTGTGCCAAGTGCGAACAAAAGTTGACGCGAAAAGTAATAACGAATAAACAATAACGTCGGCGGGTACAATGCCAACGAGTGCACAAAAGCGCGCGTGTCCGAGCGAACGAGCGAAATGAAATAATTTGTGAATGATTACTGGTTTTGGCTTAGGTTGCAACGTAATTGCTGTATCGACGTATTGCGAATTTGCAACACGACACGTCAATGCTTCGTGTTCCATGGTGTTCTGCGATCCCCGTATTATTCATGGACGATAAGGACAGGTTGCATAAATAAAAGTAAATTTAAAAATATTTTATATAATTTATTAAAGTAGGAACAGCAAACGTAACTACATTGTAATATAGTAACCTGCGGTCAAACATATTATACCAATGGTCTGCGTGAACATTAAACACTAAATAATATCGAAAGTTGCCTTTGGTTTATAAAATGCGTACTCGTTACATCGAGAGCAACGCGAAACACGAAGATCCTTGTTTATAAAAATGCGTTATCATATGTGTGTATAATAACATTTAACACGGTGTAATTCGATTTTCAGGTAATACGTTTATATAAATGCACAATCATCTTGTCCTCCTCGAGTCAAAGGCAGTAACCAAATCGTGCCGATCAAAACCACCGAGGCAATTGTTGATTCAACGAAAGTAATTGCAAGAAACAAGTCGATCAAGCGCACAGTCTTTTTACCCGCTAGTGCAATCTCGAACGATCAATCCCGTCCGGCTGTATGACCGCGCGCGACATTAACAACGCGACAGTTTGTCGGACCGTGAGTTGACGTGGTGCGATTAGGCAGCGCCACGAAATATTTTACTCAAACAACGTCCGAATCTAAACGCCGCGTCTATACCACCAACGACTGCGTGCGCTCGTCGTTATCGTTTGTCCCGTCCAGATAAATCCTTGATCATCACACATGAACTCCCGAGGCACTGACGAGTTTAAAGACCCCATCGTATCAGCAGCAACGGCACACCCAAAGCATCGCGATAAAAGCCAAAGGACAACAAATGGCAAACCACGAAGCGCGACGTCGACATTGAAGGATTCGTTGAATCAACAAAGTCCACGCGACCGTTTGCAACGCAGGGCATATTCGTTGGAGTAATTAAAGCGGCATTGGATTCTCGTCGGGTCTTATGCGTCGGACGCCGAGCACCAAACAACCAAGGACGAAACATTGAATCATACTTCGGGGGCGGTTTAATTTGCGCGCAAGAGTATCAAAGACGTGGATCGGCTTACCGAAAAGGCTTTGAGGAAGACGAGACACTGAATTATGCCTTCCATGGTATCGCCCGTGAGACAAAAGGTGCCGGTTAGGTGGCGACCTTTGCGACCAATCACGGAGCAAAGACTTGCTTGGACGAACGCGTTTTGAGACCGTGACGCCGCAGTCAGAGCCGGTTGATGCGGGGCCGCGCTCATTAGGCGCTCCAAGGAGTCCATCCTCCTGCACCTGGCGCTGCTCCTCTGGACTCTTCGTCGGGACCTCACTGGATTATTTCAGTTCGAAGAGCGAGTCCCCGAGCGCGCCAACATTTCGCCCCAAGATGACGTCGCCCCGACTCCTGCTCCAACGGAATTTGCGCTGGTTGCGAAGCTCGGCTACGCGACTATTCGGCTACCAAGACCAGTCAACGCGGTCTGAAAATGGACGACAAACAATCCTAGTTATTAAACCATCGATAGTCCGGGATGACGGCATCCGCCATCACGTCGGCTTACGGAAGGCTCACCAGTCAGCGCGCTCCACTCGAAAGTTTCAACTGGTTCACTGACCCCATCGATCCGCAGTTTTTCGCGACAACGTGACACTCACTAGCACACGCACATCCTGCCGTGTAACAAGTTTAGCATTAATTATGCGACGCAACAGTTACCCGGGTTTCGGCGACCGGGCCCTAGTATGGCAGGACCCGGGACGGTTAAAGGTTCTGCGAGATGGTGTAAATCTCGGATGACGAGGTGGACGCGAGGGACAGGGTGGACGTAGACTCGGACGATAGCGGGGACATGGACTCCAGGCTCTGAGACTCGGGTGGTGTCGAATATCTGCGTATTAAGTCGCACACTTCGTAGCAGAGGAAACAAATGCCGAGGATCAGGAAGGTGTCCATTCTTGCGTGCGGTCTGGTGCCACTGGTGGTAGCCAACAGCATTCAAGTCCAATCGGTGGGGCTCATCACCTTCGCCACGAGACCACGTGCGTCGCGTACGGGTCCCAGGTGGTGGTGCCCTGTGACCTCTGGCGAATCGAACCGCAACCGGCAGCCCCCCCCGGGTTCAGACCCACAACGCACTCCCACGCCCCAGCCTCCTCGCTTTCCTTCGGGGACAATGCGCCAGCGAAAACGGCAAAGTTTACGACTCTTGCGGGATGAATTCGCGCGGGATACGATAGGCTCGCTACGGGCCAGCGTATGACTAGCGGATACTGAAGCGTCGAGGGTGCGCCTTTGCGAGGGATGCTGGGCGACGGCGCGGCCTGCGGCGCCAGCACCCCTGCGCTCGAGACGCGATTCCTCCCACCCCCCAGCCTGCCTCCACCCCCACGCACTTCTGTTTGCCGCTCGCACCGCCCTACGCCACCCGTCTCCGCACTTATTCTTCGTCGCGTCTCTTTCCTTCGCTGATTCTTTATTCTTGTTTCAGACACACGCATTCGGATATTCATACAATTACTTTGACCCCCGCTGTCCGCTTGCTTCACGATTCAATACCGATTTAGCGGAGGTAACAATCACATCGAGCGAACTTTTTCGCTTACGAAGCCGCGGTCGGTTCTACGATTTGCCCGAGTTAAGGCGAAAAATTAAATTCATTCAGTCGAGGCGTTCCATTACTGGCCCGCTTTGTTCTCTTGACTTAATACAATGATGAATCGTGGATGCATCAGCATCGTCACTGCTAAAAATATGTCTTAGATGTCACGATTTTAAGACGCAAAGTGATTTGTTTAAGTCACCAGCGTTTTAATACAAAATATTGTGCATTAAATTAAGACACGTAAGCGTCTTATTTAAGTCGCTCTGTGACTTAAATAAGACATGTGTATTTTTTTTGCAGTTGTTAGGCGCTGTTGGAATATTTAGCGACACTGCTGCTGAACTCGTCTTGGAGAAAAATTTATGTTTAATAAGTATTAAGATTATTAATTTCGTTCCTGGAATAATTTTCAGGGTAAAGTGAATATTTTACAACAGCACATCAGGTATGTTAGGATTTCGCGTTCTTTCAAGGCAAGAATACCCTTTGAATAATAAACCGAAAATATACAAAATCAAAATCAATTTAGACATCTTATTTTCTATTCTATATATTCTAAATAAAATATTTCCATCCCAACGAAATGAGGTTAACATTAATATAAGCGTTATTTTTATAAAGTATATTTCATAACAACGGCATACGTGACTTAAATCGTTGACATATTATAATGTAAAAATATAACATTCTTTATTTATTTCAAAAATAAATATATTTGTATTATAATGAGATTTAAATAATATCGTCATGAATGGTTATGAATCAGAGTTTTAATAAAGTCGTTGAAAGTAACTTTCCATTGAATATTAACCAACTAATAATTAATTAGAAGAATCTTTTCAATCATTTATCTTAATTGTTTCAAGTTAATTTCACGAACATATTTAATATAAAAACTTATATACTATGCATTGTTTTACAAATAAATTATAATTATATTACTTTTATACAATAATGAAATAATTTAACTTGGGATGAATTGTAATCGTAATTTAATGTTAAATTCGTTTGTTAATCAAAAAACGTTGCTTATTTTATACGTTACGCATTAACTTTTTTAATTTATTTTATATCCACATTAAGTAAAGTTTCGAATGCAGTGAATAAAGTCTGAGCATTTCCTTAATTATATTGATAAATACGCGGTGTAATATCATCTGCTAATAAAAATATCAAATTTTCCCACAAATTATAAACGTTTACAGATTATTCGCTGGGAAAAATAATTTTTCAAAAACATGGCATTGAAGATCATTTTCAAATTTAAGATGAATTTTCCAGTTATTAAATTCCGACATTTCAACGTTCGTATTTTGCAAAACCATCGCACAATTGCATTTTATGTAAACCCCGACTATCAATCTCAACATGTAAGGTGGAAACGTTAAAAGTGCATTCAGTTTTGTGCACACTCAGTTTATTGCGATAAGATAATTCATTCAAATTTTGAATACAAAGTGGTATATTAAAAATGATTTTAAAATTATATCAATTGAAATATACAAATGGTTCAATAATGTTTATGCTGTGCTTTATCCATTGGTTGTGCACAACTATTTCAATTAAATATCTATCTGTCAACTATTATTATGACTTTCTTAAACACACACAAGTTTAAGCTTTTCGGATATAACAATTATAACTAATGTCGAAGACAATGCAGAACAAAGAACATAATGCATCGAAGAATTGCACCTTGTTTTTGCTCCAAAAACATAACTAAGGCTTTGTTTCTAGTTTTGCACTTCATAACTGATCTGATTGTTCGGAATAAACAAGCAATGTTCTGATAATCTCCGTAAATAAACTCGCGCCCATTTCGTGCAGTTTGTTCTTGTTTCTGGCGTTACACGATCAAACATTTTTTCGCATCGATTCATTTTATAGTTTTGACGAGATAAAAAGTTCTTCGTTTCGATAACACTCGTTGACTCCGGCCAACACAATCCGCGCAATGCATCACAATTCTGACAAATTTTTTTACACAAAATTCGTTCAATTTTTTTAACTCGCTCAAAAAATTTCTTCCCGCGTCATATTCATAAATGAACGTTACATTTGCAGAAATGTCATTTAAATTCCAAATACGAAGACTCCGGAACTTTTCGTATTATAAGACCTTTCGGGATTTTGGACGTCTCACAAACTTTTGCCTGTCTCCGTGCGTTTCGTATTAAAAAGTAATCTAAATGATAAGCAAGCGTAAAGATTTAGACTTTTTGGCGTAAATTTGATATCGCTCTGTTGATCAATTTTCTCTCATTTATTAATCACCATTTTTATTGGCAAATTTTTTATTTTAAATGTATCTTTAATCTCGTACAAAAATTCACAACAAAAACTGTAAACTTCACAAATTTTAACTAAAGTGTTAAAGTGTATTAGGTTTATTTCGAATAAATTATTGACTTGAAATTGCACGTTTTCAAAAACACGTTCGGTAATTGTAGTCCGCTTTTAACGTGAGTAACTTGGTTAAACTTTAATTTGAAATGATCTTCGGCTAATAATAATTCGAATTTAACTGGCGATATAAGCACGTACTTTCCAGATCGTTTTCCAATGATAAATTTTGGAATCGCGTTCCGATCGAATTTCTAATTTCAGTATGAAAGTTTTGCGTCCCAGTAATTAGGGAAGACCAGCTTCAACGTGGTCCTTCATCTTCTTGCACGTATCGTATTATCCTTGAAACTTCAAAAGGGGTTAAGCGGCTTTATGAACCGATGTGTCGTTATATACACTTTACAAAATAAGATTGTTTCCATATTACGAACTAGCGTTCCGGACTGTTCGTCGCACAAAAGTGGAGCAAGGTGTTCGGTAAAGACCTTTAAAAGGATTATAACGCCGATGTTGCGATCATCACGGGCCTTAACTCAATTAACAGCTCGTAGAATTTATTTTACCGTGGCTTTTAACGACAGTGGGGTACTACTCACACAAAATAATAAAGGTTTGAAATTAATAATACACTATTGAAATTTGAAAATGTTTCAGGTTACGCAATTAAAACTGATAAATAAAAGTAAAGTTATTAATTTTTAGTGCATATTGATCAAGGCGAAGGCATGCTTGTATGTAAATGTATACTAAAAACTATTTTTTTTTTGCAAAAATTCAAAATTCTTATATAAAATCTCAATAAAGTATTGAACTCTTTAATATAAGCATGTCTCTATTTAGTTTATATAAATTAATTTTATATCTTATATGAAAAAATATAATATTTTTTCGTAATTTAATAATTACGCGTAAATCTTTATCGCAGGTTTGGACGCTTCTTGACCGATTTATTACTGAATGATATAATTGTTGATAAGCAAAAACGTTTGAAAAACGTGTGTACAAATATAAATCTCATAAAAATTTAAATTAATAGCATAATTCTTTTATTCCAAATTATGTAATAATTAATACATATATGCATTTATAATACGTATGATTTTCATATTTTATTAAACAAAGAATTAACTTTCAAAAATCAAGCATCAATCTTCTATTGTGGAAACTTTTATTACCCAATAAAAAAAACTTATTCATAAAAATTACATACTTAACTAAGTTTATTATATAATATAGGTTATATTTTAGTAGTATGTAGAATATCTACATTAATCCATTACAAGTTTGCTTAGTATAGGAAAATCTAAATAGACTGTTAAAAAAAACTGTTACGAAACTTTCTATTGATAATACTCATGATCATAATTTATGTAAATTCTGTTAACTTTTATTCACATTCAATTATATTATAATGCATTTAGTATTTTTATTGCACCAATATAAACTATAATGGATTCAATTTTAAAAAATTTATACTTTATTGAAAATTCAAAGCTTTGTATATAATAAATGCATCTAAATTAAAAAAATATATTAAAAAACATCGTTTTGTAAGTTTATCAATTTCGCATTAAAAATTGTATACTTATCATGAAATAGGTTGCTTAGGTTATATTATTATTACAAATTTCTTATTAATGTCAGGTTTAGTACATTAAAATTTAATTCCATAGGAACACCAGATTTCCGCAACCATAAATATAGAACCCTATAATAATAATTCATTTATTTAAACATTTGTATACATGTTTAATTTCTTAGGCCAGTAGACTTAATTCATCTAATCAGTTCGCAAACTTTGTAATCTAACATGTCAAGTAAATTCAATACACTTTATACCGGAAGATAAATTTACATCAGCATTATAATCAGTAATACACATCAAGCTGTCAATTTATCCATCAAAATTGTTATCGAGTAATGGTTTTAAAGTTTAAATCTTATCAGAAACGCGTATCAAGTATCCAAACTTTATAAAGTCAGCAACAACCAGAATCCAAAATTCTCTATCCAAGTTTATTATTAAACCACTCCTCCTCTTTATAAACTCAATAAATTAATATTAAAATAGAATTATTTTTTAAAAATAAAAACCTGCCGTTCAAAAAACATACTCCAGAAAAGTACACAAATTTCTTGAATTATATACGTTGCTGAAAAAAATGTTCTTTGCCGATTTATTGGCTCAAATCTAGGACTCACCTTGAAATCCAAATATCTACAATAATATATAAAGCGTTAATAGACTATTTCTTTTAGAGTTATTAACCATCGAGCGGATTTTACGGCCTAGTATCAATATCATCAAAAAAGGTCTAAACGTCAAAACAGCCGACTATGATGCCTTCCGAAAATCCCCGATCCAATTATAGATTGTCCATTGACGCCGCTGTACTTGTTCAACTCTTCTCAACCAAATCGATAATTGGTAGCCAAACTTGTCTAGTGGAAACAGATAAAACTAACGACTCGTCTGTGTAACAAGAACTTCGGTTTTCGATAATGCGACGAATCGGTATTGTAAAACAATTCTTTCCAGCAAATTGTTGCTAATACAGTGGCCGGGTTCGGACGGGAAGATCGATTAAAGGGCAACGATCGATAGGTCCGCCCAACTTGGTGTTGTCGAAATTGTCGGACCGTGACGCCAAAGGAGATAAGTTTTATTCAGCTTTGTTTTGGAGGTCAGCGGTAGGCAGATCCTGCTGATTTATTAATCACTTCGAATCGATAAACTTTGTTTATTAACGAAAATAAAATACCGTTTCCGTGTGATGATTGATGGCATCATTTTGAATACTCTGAAAGACAATGGCGAAGCAGATCCTGGCGTGATATCAAACCCCAGACCCTTTGTCGTGTCGGATAATTAATTCATTTTTGAGGACTAATTTTCGACGCACTTTTCAACTTACCAGACAGAGCTTTTTAAACGACCGATCAAATTTAAAATTAAATCCAACGCCAACAAATTTTCGTTGGTACAAGTAAACACATCTCGTGTCGTTTCGAATGCGTTAGTTGATAATTTGAAGTAACTACGAAAGCCTATAAGAGGCGGTGAATCTGAGGATATCAGAATTTCATTGGACAGGAAGGATCGCTGGATGATTTTGATATGTAACAAGATGAATATTAATGTTTAATATCAGCGAGAGGATTCACGACGAATTTGAAAATCTAACTAAATAGTCTTAAAAAATGCGTGCCAAAGGCAGCGACACTTCATTTACATAAATCACAAATAATATGTAAATGTTCGCTGTTGCACAATACTGATATTAAAACAGCACGTACCTCCAGGTTATGATTATGATTAATATGTCCCTGTTTAGACTAAACAACTGAATACCGCACGGCTTTAGTTAGCTACGTATAATTAATTGTTTACAGTTGACAGTAAACAACCAAGTTTAGTTTATTTCGTGTATTCGTTTGTGATGAGTATATCCAGCTGATATGCCTGCATGGCAAAGACAACAATGCCACAACCTTTGCCACATACGTCTGATTTGATACTTTTGGTGAAATACCCCGATTAGTCGAGTGTAACAAATACTGTGGAATACACAAAACAACCCGAGGCTACGCAAAGAAGAATTTTAAGTTCGTCGTCAAAATTCGTGTCATAGCATTTTTCAGATCCGTGAGAAGCGCACAAAGGCTCAGATTAGTGGCATGCGATTATATTATCTACTTTTACACTGCGTTATAATACTTACTACAGATTTACCCTTTGCCCATTCATTTGACATTTGCTAATTGATAAAATAACTTGTAAATACCTTATAACCTTTTAGAAAATATGGATGGCTGAGAAAAAAATTCATATCCGCGAACAAAAAAAATTGTGAATAAATAAAGATTATCGGTTGGACGTGTATATTTTGTAAGAAGTATTCGTATGCCATCGACATCATAAAATAAAATAAAATTAAGGACTTCAGTGAGGGATAATTATATTATTGATTTTAATTTATCATATCGTAGACTTAAAGAAAATAAAATTGTAATGATTACGGTGTACATCGTTATTCATACAATGTCATTATATACAAGTCTGGCAATTTAAATAGTAGAGATTGCAAAAATTGAGATAACTGGATTTAACAGGTTCAACTAATCAGAAACCTTAAAATGTTACAAATTAAATTGCGTAATTTCATTTTCATATGGCATAATGAAAACGAATGACAACTATGGAATAACCAGTCGGTATAGAAATTTGGGTACATTCAAATGATTCAAATATATCATGTTAATTGATAAATGACAGTGACTGAAATGTTTAATGTTAAATGATGATCAATTATATACGTTTAAGTTTAATAGAATGTAAGATTCTTTATTAACAAAATCATGGTCAATGCTATTAAGATCAGTTACAATAATGGTTGATCTTAAAAAGACTAAAAATAACAGCATGTTGCTAATCTGAAATCAACAAATTTCCTTGACAGTACGCAAAATGTTCAGATTATAATGTAACGCGCACAGTAGACCAACCTATAGAATACGACGCGAAACAATAGCCCGTCGACGTAAAGACGGAACTAGGTCATACAAGATATTATGTTCAAAGTATAAGGAGTGAAAGAATCTTGGCTTTCTTTTACACCTCCGTTACTTCCTCCTTTATAATAAACATTTAAATATGGTCATTAAAAATTTGTCATGCGCTTATTCAGATATATTATTCGTTTCCGACTGAAAATTGACTGGTATAATTAAATATGATAAAACAACTGAATTGTAGCATGTCGGTTTCTGTAAAAACCAATTGTTCCTGCATAAAAAGAAACATAATTCCGTAGTTGCGAGGAAAGTTGTTTGAACGTACGTTATAATGTAAGCTTTGATTTGTATACCTATTTATTTATTTATTTATTTATTTATTTGGGTTTATGTATTTTCCCAATTTACTTCCAAATGGGATATAACGTCTAATGCAACGGACTCAGGAAGTCTTTCCATGTTATAATATAAAATTGGAATACGATATGAAAAAGCACTGTGCTTTAGAGTATAATAATCGCAGAACATTGTTACAGATTTTTGTGGCCGATTTTTATACTTCAAAAACGCGCCACAAATCTTTACCCTTATCATATGAATAGAAGAAATTTAAGATAATATAATTTTCCCATGGATTATAAACCATATATAGTTATAAACCTAAATAATTCGAATTGAATAGAAAATGATATGATAACTTTACGTCTATATTAAATATGAAATTTGTTAATTCCGTACGAACATCGAGAATCACTATGATAATTCTGATCGTATAGGAATGAACGAAGATATTTAAACATTGTAACTGCATGTCATTTCTTAAAATATTAAAAATTTATCGTAACATACTTTCAATGAAGATATATAGCATTTTAAATCTTGAAAATAATACATCTGGTAGTGTTTTTGATTAATGTCATACAAAATTTATCGAACTTGAACAATAGAATCGACATTGGCCCCATATTGGAAATCGTTCAATGGTAATCTGTTCTAGTCCAATATTGGTCCAACATAAACAGAAAAATGACCGAATATAACACTAGTGATTGTTAGTATATCTACTGATGTTAGAAATCAATATCAGGTCAACATTAGCACAACTCTGCAAGTGATCAATATTAGGCGAAATTCTAACAATGACTTTGTACATTAACAAATAATTAAAAATGGATATACCAATGTTGTATTTTGCTTTTCACCATATATACTTGATACGCATTAGAAAATATTAAAGGAAGCATAAAGAGAAATTGGAAGTATATGTATTGGTTCAAAATATGGTAGAGTATATACAAATAATATTACAAATTAGTAAGGCATTTCGAAAAGTATAGATAGAAGCAATATTGTATTCAATAATATCTATAAACCAGCTGACATTTGCAGATACATCCGAGAAGATATGTAAATGGATCCATATCGAACGTATTGCTAACGTCTTAAATATGATAGATACGTTCAATGACACCCTAAACGTATATACACCAAATTAGAATATACATGGTAATAATAATAACAAAAATAAGCATTATTACACTTTTAGTAATTTCTAAAAGTTGCTCGAAAAATGGCGTTCATATATAATCATGTAAATAAAATCGTTGATAATATATACTATCACTATAAC
>JABFQC010000995.1:0-21737 GCA_022817085.1 Psilanteris sp. ZL-2020
TAGATTATAATTTTCCTACTTTTGAAGAATCGGCTGAAATTTATTAGGTACTTCAAATAACAAATAGAATTATATAAAATAGAAAAACACTGACTCCGTTGCAGCAAATGTTCTATTTCACCTTAAGGGGGTTCTTCAAATCTAATGTAACGGAATAGTGTTTTCTTTTATTGCAGTATTAAATGTTGCTTTTTAATAAAATGCAAGAATTTGCCCACATTTTTCGCTGATTGGAAACTATTTTTCTATTATAAATGTAAAATTTCAATTAATATTCTCGACGTAATTAGTAAACTTGTTTTGTTATCACCTCGAAAACGAGTTTTCTATTTACGTTTTCAATATTATGTTAAATTGATTTCTGTTATATGAAATAAATTCTATAAAAATGAGAAAATGTAGCTATACATGAAAAATAAACGTATTGAATAAATTAACGAAAATATAACGAAATCTGCAATATCTGTCAAAATCGATTGAAGAACTACCTTAAGGGTATTTCATAGACTAAATATTCCTAGAATTAGGGTTTTTTCAATTTTTGTTAAAAATAACAAATTAATTTTAATAATTGTGGAGATGCACTATGAATAGGAGAAAAAGTTTAATTCGCGCTATTTTTCACGTTTTTCAAAAAATATCCACAACGAATATTAAAACAAAGTCGCATATGTAATAATGAATCAACCAAATTTACTATGGCGAGAGAATATTTTTGCTGCTTTCGGAAAATAAAAAAAATAATAAATAAATAAATAAAAAAAAACTTTTCAAAAAAAAGCATTGTTACTTTTCGAAAGCGCCAATAATATTTCTAACTTACAACAAAAATTTTAATTAAAAAATATTTTAATTCTTCATACTAAATACATTTATCTAAAACTAAAATCCACTTCGTTGTAAACGCATTAAAGAAAATAATAATAATAATAATGATCATTCAACAGAAATAATTTAATCGTCTGCTAAAAATAACTTAAAAAAATCAAACTTTCACAATGCGAATTTTTCTTAAACACGCCATAATAATGTGCTTCTTAAGAATAAAACCAAATCGATCGAAAATAATTAAAATTAAATGAAATGGAAAGGATGAACACAGAATCTATCTATCCTTCTTTTTAACCGCATGAAAGACAGAAACACCCTCATGCCGTTGCTTTATTTACCTTTAAAGTATCGCAACGTAGAAAATGGAGCCACTCCAAAAGATGACAGTAAGTAGAACAAGGATACGCGATAATCCCAAAATATACCAACTAGTACTGGCAGTACTGTAAGTACATACTATCGGAAAATAAAGGAACGCAACCTTCGTCGTACTATATTCGCCTTTTACAGCATACCTATATAATATATTAGGTACATTATTTGTGTAGTGCGTAACAGTTCCATCTTCCATCCAAGCTGGCGCAACACTTCACCGCATTTATATGTGCGTGTGTATGTGTGCGCGTGTCTTCTCGATTTTCTGTACTTTTGCGAACCGAACATTAAAGCACTGTAATCATTCGAGAGAACCCACTAACAACAGGCATGTGAGCACTTTTTTTCTCGGTGATCACTCGTAACGATACTCGACATTGAAAGCATTTCATCGAGCAGCGCGTTTTTTGCAACATAAAGAAGCAAGCGGCGTTCGTCAGCAGTTGATCGCGACTTGTCGCCGAAAGCGTTGCCTCGCAAGAACAGTTTTATTTGCAATAACTCTTTACGGCGGAGTGCATCCGATTAGAAAATGGCCGACAATTGGACGCAAATTGTCGCTTGCCGGTGAGTAAATTTTCACATCGCCCGCTGGTCTTTTTGGTCTTGCGATTACTGACATCGGTCAATTCGCGATCCCTTGCCTGTAACGGCTCCGTTCATGCACACGGTCTTGCTTCAGCGCAACGAGATCGTATTTATTTCGGCTAATCGAACGTTCGACTCGGTCTTGTTCTCTTTTATTTTGGTTTACTTTTCGTATCTTTGTTGTATTCAATTGTGTTTTACGCGCTGTGAAAGCAAAATTGAGTGTATGTACATACGAATGCGCGCGAGTAAGTATATGTACACACGCATTTACACACACGTCCGCGTGTGTACATTACAAGTTAACTTTTTTTTGCAATCGGCGCGATCTTATTTGTTGACAATTAATTTGTTTTTGTAATTAACTGTCTGATTTTGGTTTGTCCAAATTATCCGAATTTTGTAGGTTAGATATATAATTCGATACAAAATTTCGTAGTGTTTGCATTGTTTTTGTTATATATAAAAGGGAATGCAACGCGTCGTACATAAGTGATCTCGTTGATTGATTTATTTATTGGCACTGGTTCGATTTAATACGATACATTTTAATTCATTTGATTTTGATGCATTAACATCCAAATTAATACATTCGTCAGCTGAGACTTAATATATCTGATTATTTTTTGAATGTTTGCAACTTCAGGTATTTAATAAAACTGCTACTTTTGGAAAAGCATAATCGCGTGTCATTCGTGAAAATAGATCTTTTCTGCTTTGATTAAGTTCATGGACAAAATGAAATTGAAAAAAATTGACTCTGAGATTAATGGGTTTGCAATTAATGTAGTATATGTATGTAGAATAAGAATCAGGTTTGGACTCAGCTTAATTTCAATAAACTTATATATGTTATTTTCAGCAGATATTTTAAAAATGGTGTTTGTCGTGAAGGGCCAAATTGTCGATACAGCCATGCTCAAAGTACCAGAAATGAAATGAATTTTTATGATAATGACTCAAATATGTCTGTTGTTCCTTGTCATTTTTTTAAACAAGGTTCCTGCAGAAACGGCAACGAATGTAGATTTATTCACATTTCATCGAGTCATTCAAACATATCAGAAACATCAAATTCAGAGCCGCCTTCTAATTCGCAAACATCTAATGAGTTGAATAATAAGAAAGAATTAAAAGAATCTGGAGAAAAGTATGAACTTTTATATTTTGTCAATTTATTAATTTATTGTATTATAATTCTTATCATTTATATAATTTAAATTCTACAAATTAATATAAATTTGTTTATATTTTAAATAAAGTTCATATATACTTGAATAAATTATTATATATGGTTAATTTAAATATTATGCTTAAATAAAATTATTATTGTCAAATAATAAAATATAAAATAGTCAGCAAATTTTATATCTATGTTAAAAGATTTAAATAAATATGTGTAATTGTTCGAAATTTGTCAACTTTTATGATATTGTTATTTCCATGTAAATAAGTATGGGACTGAACATATTTTTAAATTAACATATTTTGATTATTTGCAGCAAAAAGAATATATTTGATGTAGAAGAGTGGGCACTCGCTCCAGAATTCGTTCCTTCAGTTATACCAAACAACTCGCTAAATCCGGAAGAATACTACGATGCACTGGAAGAAGTACAGACAACGCCATTATCATATGCTCAAGCAGTAAATCCAAATGCTGGACAATCACATTCATCTTCAGACCCGTTGTGTCCTTATGCAGAACAAAGTGGTATTTGTAAAAAACTCAATTGTCCATATTTACATGGTGATATATGTGATATGTGTGGAGCTGCAGCACTTCATCCATATAATGAAGAACTTCGTAAAAAGCATGTAAATGTAAGTAAAAAACAATTGATTTATAAAGAAGAATATTTAAAAGCTTTATAATTATCATCTGAAAGAACAAATATAATAAATTAAATTTGTTAAAATCTTTTGATAAGTCATATGCTTTGTAAATAAACAAACATTTTTAAATATATACTTCATTGATTATATTCATATGATATTTGTTCAAGTTACAATTGAAATGAACATTATGATAATCTATTGTGAAAGTTATTATAAACATATAAAAACAAATGTAATAATATTATTATAAGTACTAGATAATTTATTACACGTTTAAAATTTGATTTAGGCTTGTGTCAAACAACACGAAATAGATATGGAGCTTTCTTTTGCCATTCAGCGTAGTCGAGAGAAATCTTGTGGTGTGTGTTTTGAAACAATTATAGAGAAAACATCGGGTGAACAAAGATTTGGTATTTTACCAAACTGTAATCACTGCTTCTGTCTGAGTTGTATCCGTAAGTGGAGAAAAGCAAAGCAGTTTGAAAACAAAATTATTCGTGGTTGTCCAGAATGTCGTGTGCCATCTGACTTCGTTTGTCCTAGTAATTTCTGGGTTGAAACTAAAGAAGAAAAGGACAAATTAATTACAGATTATAAAGAAGCTTTAAGGTAATTAATTTATATATTATTTTGCTTAATATATGAAAATGCAAAACAATAATTTTAATACTAAATGCATGGTATGTCCCTAAAACATATCTATGAATGTGATCATATATCAGAAATATAAATGTTACATTGGAAAATAATATTATATTGCAAAAAACAGATTTATTACATAACTGTAAAATAATAGGTAGTAGAAGTATTAATAATTGAATTTAATTTTGATAAAAAATTGTAATATATAGTATAATGATTCTTGTTATGATTTCAGTACCAAAGATTGTATGTACTTTAACAAAGGTCAAGGAACTTGTCCATTTGGAAACAAATGTTTTTATCTTCATGCGCTACCAGATGGTACAAAAACTGATGTTGGTCCTCCTGTTCGTCAACGGCGCAATAAATATTCTGAGTGTGAAATATTTACTGTAAGTGATTATTTTTATATAATTTGCAATATTGGAGCATATATTTGAAGATAAATGTATTTTATAAATGAAATGAGCAGCAATATTACCACAAAAAACAATTTCTTTTGGTTTTGAATATATTATAATTTATAACAAATTTTATAAATAATATTTAATTATATATAATCATTCTACCAGATATAATTAAGCAAGTTTACTTTATAATTTTTATTTTATTCATGTATTTTCTTTATCTTTAAACACTTTTTTTTATAGATTATTGTTTTGTTTGAGAATAATATAAATTATTATTACTATTATTATTATTAGTGAGATAAAATTTAGTTTTCATTACATAATATATGTACATATAATTACAAATGTTGTAAAAAATTATATTATTAAATTACACTTCAGCAATTATAATGAAAATGTATTATTTTAATGTTCTTTTATTATTATTTCCTAATATAATTGTAATCGATAATTCAAATCTCAAAATGTTTATAAATTAAATATTTTGATAATAAACAGTTTTATGTTATTAATAAAGAAAACATTTATATAAACATTTAAACTACCAGTTCACATTGAAACGAAACTATATATGATGAAACAATTGAAAGCATTTGGTTTCAATGTGAGCACATAGTATATCATAACTACGTGTTAAATATATGACTATTTACTCCAAAAAAATTAATACGAAGCATATAAATTGTATAGTTCCAAGGTTAATTCACAAATAAACATATAGTAATATATTGTATTAAAATATAAAATAAAACCACATTAAAATTTATTTATTATTTTTTACATGTCGTATACAAATTAACTTTAAATTATTACAAAATAGTATTAATCAAATTTTAATATTATGCAAAAAATAATCATTCAAATGAAAATAAAAAGTCGTAAATACATTTAAACTGAATTATAAATGCCTTCTTAATTTATTTAAGAACTAATTATCCATGTCACATTACAGCAGTTGGTGTGGGATTGGATCTCGGATGATGATGATGACTCCTCCTCTGCTTGGTCAGATTTTGATATATGAAGGCACTTGAAAATTACATCTTCACCGCCATTATTTCATCATGTTAGAATGTTGTTGTTTTATGAATACACAAGTCCTGTTAAATATAATACTGTTCCATAGTCGGACAATTTCGAGTGAAGTAAATGAATGAATTTTTAAAACTATATACCGCTATGACAGAAATATTATTACGAGTATTGAAGAAAAGAAAATTGTATAGCAGATTGAATAGTAATATAACTAATATGCTACTCAAGCTATTAAGTAATTTCAAAAAAGGAAAATTTACAAAAAAAAATTAAAAAAAAAATAAAAAAAAGAGAAGAAAAATTAAAAAGGAAACAAAAAAATATATATATATAGTATGAAATAACACCCATCTTCTAAATTCAGAACAAAAAAAAATACGGAATGAAGACAAGATGACTAGATTATTATATACAAATTTTTTTGGTCGATTTCCGCGTTCGACCCTCGTGAATTCTTTTCACCTGCTGAAAGAGGCTCGTCTTATGTTCTACTATAAAGTACCTTTATGTGTTTATTTTGCGAGGGTCGATTCGCCACAATCAAAGTTACTGTGATTCAAAGGTAGAAACTATCTAAATTGTGATGGAGTAAACCCGAAATGGACTAGTACTCTGTCAAAATCTTCCTCCTTGTTTTCTCTTCTTTATTTCTTCAAAGTCTAACTAGCATCGCGTGTTCGTGTCTGCTTCAATTACTCATCTACCTTCTTTTTCAAATTACTTATTATTATGCTTATAATTTTATCCGTGTCTACAGTTTCTTAAAGTAATATTGTATTTGTATAATTTAAAACATTTAGCATTGCTGGTGCAGTCGTGAATTTTTACTATTTAAATTCCGAATAATGAGTATAATAATACGAAATTTGCATAAATGTATTCTTTAGCAAAGTTTAGTCGTACAATGTTTAGATTAATTTTCATTGAATAATTTTATCCGTTAACTCGTCGTTATTGATCGTTCATAATAAATTAATTCGATAAAAAAACGAAAAAAGAATGAAAAAAAAAGACTATGAAATTAAACCACAAATTACGATTTAAAGCTGAAACAAATCAAGTCATTTGTGATTTACATTCAAACAATTTTCTAAAAGGTTGTTTCGTGTTGCCATTCATATAATGCGCCGTATCTTTGCATTATTTGATGGCAAAGCAACCATTATATATTTCCTTATACCGTTTAATAAATATTACATTTAAATTAGAACTAAAACATATGTGTATCGTATGGCTGCGAGTATTTCGTAATAACATAGTATTTGGTCCTTTGAAGTTCGTTTTACCGTAGAGTATGATAGTATATGAGACTGCACGCGAAACACAGTTTTGCTGTTACAATATGTAACTTATTTTTTAAACGTTTAACGATATCATTTTTCATTAATTTTATTTAAAGCAAACAAACTTTCATTTGTTATGCAAAGTTGTGTTCCGCCATATCAAATGGAGATGCGAATTATTATTCGATGATGATCATTCCAAAATTAATCTCGTGTTTCTATACTTTTCTCTGTTCGTGTTCAATGTAAAATTGAAGAATGTTCGAATTTCATTTCACGTCCATCCATTATAATTGCTGCTGGAGTCTGCAAATAAATACGCGTGTTCACAATGGTAATTTTGTAACAGATGAAGAATCAAGTCGTTTTTGCACAGAAAGAACAAAAATTAATACGTTGATTGATTGTGTTGTAAAATACACATATATAACGGTTTTTTCCTCCTTTATTGTTAATAAGTATTTAGTTTATTATTCGTTTTACATAAGCGATCGAAAGGATGATGCATTTTAATAATAAATTCAAACCCTTGAATACTTCAACTGAATTTATGTTCCATTTGAAATGTTAATCTCTCGAATCGCTATTTTGTTAAAATATTCGTTGGTCATTAGTAACATTAGAAATTGATCGCATTGTTTATATTGGGATACAAATTTTTGCCACAACTTGTTATATTTGTATATGTAAGTGTGTGTGTGTCCGTGTGTATGAGTACGCAACTATGTGTACATGTATGAAACATTTCAACGATTATTTACGATCAAATGTTTAATAGTAATACAGTCGTGAATTCGTTACAATAAATTGGCAGAGCTGTCATTTGGGTGTACGTAGATTTTACTGTTTTAATATTTCTATTATTAGTCGATATCAATACTTGACTTTGTTAATTAACATTACAATTAATTTTATTCGTACACACATTTACGAATTACTTGTGGAAGTATAATTGATCATTGTTATTGTCACAATTGCAATAGTGAACTTCGTTTGCGGATACCGTTCGATGCGCGTATTTCATTGTGTAGATAATTTTAAAATTATTGTTTTTAAGTTACATATTTTACGTTTTACGCTTTACATTTTGGGATCAAATTTTTAACTGTTCTTATTGGCGTTTATCAATCAATTTAAAGTATTTTTCATGGATTTATTTTGTTTATTAATACACGCTTTCCTGTTTTACTTTTCTTATTTTTATTTAAAATTTTTCTAATTTTACAAAGAGATTTCTCAAAAATCAACTCTTTAAATGTTGCTACAGATGTTCTTATTTAGGTATAACATCGTAAAGATATTGTTAATTTTAGTAACGTAGAAGGTGCTATGAATTATAGATGTTGATCGTTGTGGATTTATAAAACACAAACACAAAATACCTGTTGTTCTATTTCAGAAGCAGTGGGAATATCATAAATTGTGATTCGTTTTGTTTTTAGAATAAAACGCGATTAAGTTAATTGTACAATATTTTACGCATTTTCATTGTTCTAACTGCGAATAAAAAAGGATTTATATTTATTATACGAGAAAATGAAAATTGATGAACTTGCAAAAGATACATGATTTTACAATAAGTGATACATTATTTTTGTATGATAAACGAAAAATAACATTGTATAATTATGAATTTTATTATCGAATAAAAATTTGAGTGAAATTGATATTTGGATTGTCGACGGTCTCTTTAATACGCATTCCTTTCCCGTTTTTATTTCTGTTTCTTATTTTATTTGTCTACTGATTCCTTTTTCTTTTCTTTTTTTTCTCTTTCAGTGAAGCCTCAAATACTTTTCACAGGTGCAAGCCATAAAAAGTATTTTGCGTAACGAAGTTTCAATGACAAACTGTTAATTTGGCAAATTACAATGACAAAGAAACGAATCTACCTTTTAAGAAATCAAAACTTTTGAGTAAACAATCATCAGTGAAACCATAAATTTTAAAGGGCCGTTCTCTTGAAAGTCTTGAGCGCCAGATTTCGTCAACCTTTCTACCTTTCTACCAAGGTAGCTTTAAACAAACACTTTTCGTGACTACGAAATCGTTACAGGTAGGCGTAAATACGCTCGTCAGGTGTAGATAATGTTTCAGCTTCGTTTCTTTTTCACCGAGTCGTGACCGATCGTGAGAAAATATTTTTTTCTCAGCAAGTAAGATTCATTTATAATCCAGGTCAAAATTTTGGATAAAGGACATGTTAATGGTATTATTATGAAGGAAATATGTTAATGAATATAAAATACATAAATTTATTAACAATTTCAATTAATAATCAGTATTAATAATTGCTTATATACCACATTTGTATATTAATAATTACATTTAATTCTTACTATCTATATCAATGCAATTATAAATATATATATATATATATATTTGTTGAATTAAATAAATGTACTTTGTAGTAGAGTAGACTATTAATTACTTGATGATTTAATCAAATAAAGTTGAAGGCAGGATGACGGCGTGCTTCCTCCAGGTCCCATTGCTCATTTATGATTTAATCGTTGTTGGACTCTTGTAGACTTTGTAATTCATACCCAACTGATGCAAGCTACATTCACGCACGTGTGCAAATTCTTGCATATATATTGGTTCTTCCTTAACACTTATATAAGCAGATTCCGCCATCAAGCGCAGTAAATAGGCCGCCAGCAAACTTGTAATCAATAATTAATGATTAATGACAGTTACTTTTTTTAATATACTTTTAAAGATTCTTTAACATTAGCATGCATTTAATGTCAAACACAATTTTATTTCAGCCTGATTTATAATCAAATTACGATACTTTTACATACAACGAACGAGTTTCTGTGAGATATTATTTTATATATTGTATATATGATATGCATTATGGTGACGTAATTTAAGAGTAACAAAATGCGCATAAAAATGTTTTATTTATCTTTTTGATTTGATAAGAAAATGTTAATTAAATCAAATTAAACTTTTTGCTTTATATGTAATTAGTTTGTGAGGTATACTTGAACGAAAATTAATTTACTTCTGTCACATAATATTTGGCTTGCAAAAGTATTCATGCACAATTTTCTGCACGCGTTAATGACAATATAATCTGTCAATAACTTTTATTTTGTTCTAATAAAAGAAATAGACCTTGACAGACCGGATCAATGACTTCATAAATAATTAAACATTTGATTTTGTTAATTGAAGTAGCACGCGCGTTCGCTGGTTTGTTCAATTGCGAGTGATTAATTAATCAACACTTTACAGGCTGCAGAAATACCTGAAATTGTTAAAATTATACGTTGCATATTATCAGAATTGAATTGCATTTACAAAATGCGTTAAATAAATCCTCTGAAATCCTCCGTCTGAAAAAGGATAATATACTTGATCAAATATTTGTCTTTAGATTTGGCCAATTTCAATAATATTTGTGTAAATTATTAGTGTAAAACATAGAATTGTGAAAACTAACTTTGATGTAATTATTTTTTTTTTTTTTTTTTCCAAACAAATAGAAAAAATATTTTTAAGTGACTACTTTTTACTTATAATAAAATGTAATTTTTTTAATATTTTCATAGTTAGAAAAACAAAGATAAATATGAGTTTAAATAATTTTCCTTTGAAGAATTAATAGTTTTTGTATGTATGTTTATATATTCATTTCAAGGCTGTTGCATATCGCAGTTTATGAAATTATGATTATTATAGTTAATATTTGGAAGAATTTTATTCTTTGGATTTGTATATATATATATGTATTCATGCTAGGAACAAACCAATCATAATCATAGTACAATGCAAAATAATGATGGAAACAAAGAGACATATTTTATATGTAAATAATATATATATAATACAAACAAAAATGTAGAATATAGCATAAATTTCGTCTATAATAAAATTTAAACATTTTTAACAAATAAATAAATTTGTTTTTTCTTTTTAACTTTAGAGGTCATTTACTGATTAAATCGAAAATTATTATAATTTCAATGCGATAAAGGTAAAAATCAAAGAAACATTTCTTTAATTTTTATTTTATTTTAGCAATTCTAATTCATATAGCATAAGAAAACATATTTCTATGTAAAATTTGTCTGAGACCAATTTCGTTGACTGTAAACATTTGGAACTTTATACACATAAAATTACCGCGAATTTATAAAACTTTTCTTTAATTTCATTTATTAAAAATTCATATAATTTGTTGATGTCAAAATTCACGTATTTGAATTTAAGCAAAGAAAATTTAACATAACAATAACAATTCAAAATCCGATATTTTACATATAATTAAACAATGTTAAACAAATAATTTGCGGTACATAATAAATGACAACACTCTGGATTCGACTTCAAACAAACTTATTATACACTTATCGAAACATTATAAGGATTACGGCGGTAATCGCAAATAAGACAACAAAAGGCTAAGTAATTGAGCTATTCATCAAATCTCACATTCGAAGTCTTAATATTTCATAGTTTTTCTCTGCAACTACTTATTCAATACCAACGCAATAACTGACAACCCCATACGTGCGAGCAACAATAGCCCGATAGCCGATTTCATAAATCCGAACCGTCCACGATCACTTCGTTGGATATTCTGTTTGAAAAATAAATCCGAGATTCAACGGCAACCGACTTCTCCAAAGTCAACAAAAATATAACGACCGCGGCATTGCGTAACCCAGATTTGTTATTTCATAAATCCGAAAATACAGCGCTGCAAAACGCCCGGATGAAAATCGCAATTTATGACGCGATGCGGGCGCGCGCGCTCGCGCGCACATGATCGGACTCGGCATTGTCCGTCTCGCTCGTTTTTCAGTCGCTCTTCTTTCGCTCGTCGGTTTTTTCCTTTTGGTTTGTTTTTTCGCCAGCGTGCCTCGGCAAAAAGATAAGGTCGAAAAAGATCCGAGGAATGCTCGCGGGACGTGTGGATGTGAGAGAGCGCGGTCATCCGTCGCGAGTGCCTGGTGGGAATCAGTGAGAATGAAAAGAACCGAGGGGGTCAGTTGTGTCCACGGTGGGCTCGCGAGGGGGCGCGCGGGGTGCGCGGGGCGAGTCGAGATACGCTAGGTGCGCCTCTGACTGTCGGCTTCGCAGCCTCGGCGAGCGCAGGTGCGCGCCCGCCAGTCTGTCGCCAGTCTACCCCCCTCCCCGCGCGCCTGCACCGCCGCCACCACCACCGTTCCCCTCAACGCCGCGCCACTGGGCCTACATGTACATGGGCCACCGAGTCCCATAAAGCGTCCGTCCTATCTACTCTGTATGGAACAAGACGGTCAGTGGCATTCCTCTTACTCAACCCCCCACCAACGCCCCGCTGGATCGGCACTTTAGAAGGCCCGGCGCGCGGGAGGGGGCAACGATGGCGCAGCTCCAATCCCACCGCGTTGTCTCTTATTAGTCCGGCGGCGGTCCTATTTTTCGTTTCGTTCGTTCTTTTTCTCGTCACCTTTCGCCTCCCGCAACAGGTAGTGGAGAGACGCCTGTAAAACGCCCACGATTGGTGCGCCGATTATGAGAATCGGATGCTAAGTGAGATGAGCCGTGACTCAAGCAGCGCGCACCGATTTCGGCAGCAATCGCACGCCGCGCCTTAATTAAATTGTCGCGCGTTGCGTTATCTTAGTCATTTTGAGTGCGACCCGGTCGGCTCACCTGTTGCCGTCCTTCTGCACGCCGGGGTAGCCTCATCGGCAAAAAAGAGACAGAAGAGATTAACGGTAGACGACGATTCGACCGAACTGGTTGTACGTTTTTATTGAGGATCAAGGGAACATTGAGATTTCAGGAACAAAGGCATCTACAAAGCGTGAAGAGCTGTTGAGGTTGCATTCCGGTCAAATTTGGATACAAAGCGGCCATTTTCGGCATAGAAACAATCACGGGATTTTACAATAAAAGTTCAATGGTTTGAGTCATCGGCGTTATACGGGCGACCGGCAGGGGGCTGTTTTTGTGTTTACATTGTATGTAAACAGGTCGTTCTGTCTTTGTCTTTCTGATTGCTTTTCAAACAGCACGAGTGGTCATTCTTGCTCATTTTTAAAGATCAAGCCATTTTTAACGGTTATTTATTGACTTTGAACGCAACTTTGAGAATTGCTCACGTGTTTTGGATTGCACGTGTGTATGTGTGTGTATATGTAATGACAGTAAAAAAGAATGTCGGTATCAGATTGGAATTTTAATTAAAATGTATTATAATTTTGTTTTATGCACTAAATAAATTCCAGGAAATAAACGAATACGACATTTTTGAACGAACGTGATAATAAAATATGAAATAATTGTTTGTTTTTTATTTGTCTAAAATTATTACATTTGAGAACTTGAACAAAATTATAAAGATCTCCGAAATTTATTGTGATCATGATCATTATTATCATCTATTATCCTATCATTATAACGACGTAATTTTTGTTAACGACGCATATTATCTAAATATGATCACATTACATGCAATATTCTCTGGTTTTTTAAAGATTCAGAGATTGATTGTTAATCTCAACACAACGCTGCTTCTGAATTATGGTAATTTTTAGAAATATCACTGGTATTAAATAATTCTTTAATGCGATATGATGTGTATAAACATGATCCGTCAGATAGATGATCGAGATACCAATCAATATATTAAACTTGTAAAATTTTATAATTGTGATATATTTTATAATAGTTTCTCCGAATCGAAGAATATGTTCAATAAGCTGTAATTTAATATAAAGTGATTGTTATAAAGTAAACAAACCGTAATAATTACAAGGTCAAGTTGTAAATTACAAATACAAAATAAACAAACAACTTCCTTCCAAATAGATAAAATAACAAGTTATATTTATATTTTGTATTTATTATGTGACCTTGTAATTATTGTCAGTTTGTTGATTGTCTAATAATATTCATTAAAATTTCTTGATTATTACTTTGCGTTTCTATTTAATTATTTTTCTTCAAAATGGTATTACAATTTATCACAAGCATAGACGGCGCACGTTATAATGTTCATTTTTTTCTTTTTCATTTCGTGATGTTATTTTCCGTAGCTCCAAGTATTTGTAAGATTTCAGTGTACAGGAAGTGTCAAGGTTTCTTTCACACGAGAGGTGAGGAAGTTCAATCATATTTTGTACATCTTATATTATTAGTACTCCATAATGTAAAATGAAAAACAAGCAGGGTATCTGAAAGAAACGCCAAGCTGCAGATAGAAAAGCGTTAGACGTAACACCTGTGAAAGGCTAATTAATATATACAACTTGGCATTTTAGTTAGTAAATATTTTGATATTTTATTTTCGAACATCCAAACACTTTCATTATACGAAACAATAACGAAAAGGTTCTTCAACAGTGTCATTTCAAGGAGAGCCAAATTTAGTATTTTTATATAATAATCAAAACAATAACAAATCAAGAAATGAAAATTCAAAACAATAAACAACTATATTCCAAGATTTAAACAAAAACAAAACGAATAAATTTAGGTTGTGATTTTATAGTTATAGATTTTTTTTGTTTTTAAAATACTTTTGTATGCCTACGTATGTTTTCTTAATTTCTACGAATTAGTATGACAGTTACAATTTTGGAAAATTTACAATTATACTGGCACAATCCGACGATGACGATTTTGTATAATGACATCATCCTTTTCTGCCATCCATTGTTTTCGTCAAAATGCGTATATATTCGTCACTGTAGTCCTTTTATAAGTGCTACTAAGCACTGTCAAATTCACTATTAATTCCACGAATATTTCAGCGATGATACTTTCTGAACACAGTTGTCAACCATCAGTCTTAATGTCACTTCTGTTAGAGTTTCAACTGTCATGCGCTTTCTTTGAAATTACTTTTACAAGTTATGCTACCGTAACTAAAATTGTGTCTGGAAACAGAGAGCTATAATTTCGTGTTCTTACAAATTTGAAAGATTTTCTTAATGTTATGTAGGAAGAAAAAAATCCATTCATTTCTCGTTGACATATTGTTTGTTTTCAATAAATATACTTTCAACGTTATCTTCAACGTAATTAATGAAAGGCAAGACACTTATGAACGCATAAATGAAAACATAAAATTAAGTAAAAGCCATTATATTACGTAAAAAGGGTTTTATTTGCACGTATAAATATTATCATTATTTATTTTCCATTAAATTAAGCAATTCGTTTAATGTACATATTCGATTTCAACGATACGTTAAATAAAGTCAACAAAATGTGTTTAAATCCTGGACCTCCGACACAGTCGGCAAAATAATCTAAATCCATGAATACCGCAGAATCTCTTCTCTCAAAACGAAAATAAAAAAACAAGTTTATTCTTATTAACAGCACACACGAAAACGGGGAACGAATGTAAATAAACAAATAAACCGATCAAAAACCCGAACAATGTAAAGCAATAAAATCAAAACAAAACGAACCAGCATTAAAACATCGCCGCTGACTTTGTCCATTCCACGAATTTATTACGAAACAATCAACGATTTAAAAACATCAAAATGCAATTATAAGTACGCCTTTCTCGTTTTATTGTTTCATTTACGTAAATCGAAAGTTTCGCGCGTTCTTCCGAGGCTTTGCGAAACGGTTGAACCGTGAAACGCGTTTTCCTTTTTTTTGTCACAGATCACGTCGATAAATGAGAATCGCGATAAGTATATTCTTTTCCATTGAAATTCTTACCGCGCAATCGTTTTCGCGCAAATTTTTTCCCACCGATATAGCGCCGCTTGCGTCGACGAATCAATTTTTTGCAAAGCGGTAGTTTTATTTTTTTTTATTTTTGTTTATATCGAAAAGCGTTGATTCGCTGCATCGATAGATCGTCGCGGTCTGAAAATGCGCTACGTGGAAAATTGCGAAACGTCGTAGTTGCACGCAAAAAAGTCAACTCGATGGTCGGAAAAATGTGCTAATCCAGCGCAGGTGGCGCGGATCACGGTAGTCGGTACCGTTTGAAAACCGCGGGCTTCGCGTTCGTAATTAATGAAACGATTTTAAAAGACACCTGTGCGACCATCACCGCTCGACGTGCACAGGTGGTAGTCAGACATAGTTTAACGTGATAAACCCCAGCAAGCTCAGGTGCATGCGGATGCGTACAGCTGTGTTGCTACTACTTTCAAAGCTATCTACGTCTGTTTCCTGATAGATCTTGCGGCTAATCTCAATTTTCATAATTTTTTTCAAACCGTCAAACGCGCAGGAAACGCGATTTCAAATTTCATCCGATTCATTCTCGCGGAACAAATGAACACTTGTAAAATATTGAATGGAATAATAATAATAATAATAATTGTTATTATTCCGTCGTGGAAACGTTGCATGAACGTGGAATTTGTGCGAATTTTTGTTCGATTTGAAATTGAGATGAAACAACATTAATTTTCAGTGGAAATACATTTAAAGATTACGTAAATGAGGTGTAAATAACGTTTATTTTACGTTGAAATTACGTTAAAATGATTATGTACTTCATTTTAAAATTACATTAAAAAATAAATGAAGATTATTAGAAGTTGATTAATATGAGGTTTATTTTACGTTTAAATCAGGTAGAATTGTAAAATCACGTTGTAATCACATCAAACAAACAAATAATTGAAATGTTCTACAAGTTAATTTGATTAAAGCAAGGTTTATTTTACGTCGAATTTACGGTTAAATTATACAAATTACATTTAAATTATGTCGATTTTTCATATCCAGTTTAAGCGCATCTGATATATTTACTAGAACGCGCTTTGAGATTATTGTGCTAAAACTTTTACACAACTCTTTGCAGAATAATTGAAGGCATTCGCTTGAAAGTTTCATAATACGCCTTCACCGCGCAGGATAAAGCAAGTACACATTTAACATATCATTGTCCCATGCGTAATGTCGGGCATAAATTGAGTGCGCGCGATTTCTATGGATCTTGACCTTACTCGAAGGACAACGCGTTTCACTCACTCACCCACCAAATGAAAATCAGGTTTTTTTCAATTATGGACACAAAAGCAAGGATAATGCCGCAAATGCAACTTATGCGGTACAAATAATTAGCTTTCGAAATTTTAGTTACAACTTGAAATACAGTCTTACAAGCGGCTCTCTTAAAAAGTTGAAACCGATGTCTGAAAATGAAATATGCTAATTATTCATTAATTGAAACAAAAGTAAAATTAACGCGAATACAACGATGTTAAAAAAATCGGAAAACAAAAGTTTAAAGCTTCGATGACCCTGAAAATCCGATGTTTACTACATAATAACAAGTCAAATAAACATTATATTTATTTTAATTTTTATTCTCGGTATTGTATTATTATTCCTCGTAAGAAACCTTCGTTCGATATGTTTATACCGCGGCGATCGGTTGGCTTGATCGTGCTTTCGTGAATTTTCCGCGGCGACCGATCGACCACGGCGAACGACGGCCGGTATTTCGCGGCGATTCGTCAATCTCGATTGAAACTGAAATCGCCGGCGCCGCGCACTTTCGCCGCCGCGAATTCGCTCGATTGCGAACAGAAAACCGCGACGCGAACTAGGACCCGAAGCGAGGCGCATTTCGCGTGCGCATGCGCTTGCAAGATTCGCACGCGAGGGATCGGAAGCGGCGATTGGGAACGCGATTTCGACAAGCGCGCTAGCACGCACACAAAGACGCGCAACTTTCTGCGCCGAGCGGTTCGCAGCCGGGTGAATCGCCGCCGCGTCTTCAACATATAATGCTCGGCCGCGTGGAATTGTCAGAGGGGTGTAATGAGTATGTGACTCGAAACGGGAAACGAGAGCTCAAGCCGAACGAACCGAGCCGGCGCGATAATCTTGGCGGACGTGTGGGGCCCAAGGTATATTCATTCATTCATTGACGTGGGAACTGCCGGAGATACCATTCATAACGACGCGCGGCGAATACACTATTCTATACCTGGCGCACATTCAAACATTCATCTATCCAGCTTATGGAAGTTGTAGCAAGTCCGACGCTCCGACTCGGCGCCCTTTTCACTCGGCTGCTTCTTCTCATTTTTTCCCGGCCTTTTTTGTTTTCGTTTCCTCTATCTTTACTCGGCCATTTTCCAGCGTTAATTATGTTTGCGCTGCCGCAATCGGAAACGCGGATTGGTGGAAACGCCGGTTTTAATTCACAATGACAGTCGTGGGGTCAAATTTCAGTCGGTGTGTTATTTACGGTTGCCGAGTTTTTTTTTGTTTCTATACATTTTTGCACAATTTTGATGTAAACATTAGGTTTTGTTTTTATGTTAGATGTATTTTGGATAGAAAGAGACGGTAGTACCTAGACGAATAATGTTTAGGGCGTTTGAAAAATGTAATTAAACAACATTTAAGCCATCAAACTATACGGACAACGATGGTAAACCAGAGATAACAAATTTTAGATTTCATAAAAAATATTTAATCAATTTATGCATAAGTAGCGTGATAAAATAATGTAAAAGTCGATGTCGTGTTTTTGATACGAATATTATTTACGTATTTAATGGTATTTCGTGACCTTGCAATTATCGTCAGTTTTAATTTGTATGCGGAAAAAAATAATATTAAAAAAATTGTAATATATTATAATAGTATTGTAAACAAACTGGTAATAATGTTAAGGTCATTTGATAAAATAAATTGTTGGAATAATATATATACATTTTATTATATTTTAAGAATTTTTGAATATTTGCTTTTGGAATCAGTTTGTTGTCAACACTATACTTTATTATAACTACGATTTCTTACAATAATTTTCTTTGTTTTTTAACATACAAATAAAACTTGTGAATTAAATTTTTTATATTTCATTTAAATATATTATTTCATGAATTCAAAAAAATGAAAATGAAAACCAAAACTACCATAAGTCTCGGCAAAGAAACCACTACTTTTCTCCCTCGCTAAATAAATCCCGATCGGAAAAGCGCACGATTTTTTCCCGCGCGTTCGAAGTGGCGACCGTTCGGCGTATTATCTATCCGCGCCCGACTCCGAACGCGCTTTTCTCTCGAGTGATTCCGAGAATGGGGTCAGGTCGGGGATTCATTGTCGCATGCAAATTCACGCTTAAATGGGAAACTCGGAGCGGACGTGAGACGAGTCGGACACGAAATAATGCCGTCATTGTCGAGCCGGAGCGAAACAGGTGTGTTGTCACGGCACAGGTGTCCCGGCGTCGGCGTCGCTAGCGAAGCGACGAGATTGCGGCGCAGCCGAACATCTGCGCGCCGCTCGGATTCGTTGTCGGGGATCTCTGGTGACGAGCGAAACCGTCCGACGAAGGCTTGGACGTGCAACTTTACGCCGCCGCAGAAGTGCAACTCGAGTCGCTTGCGACGCGAAACAAAGCACGTCGACACACGAAGAAGAAGCGTCGGAAACGCGAGACCTTTGATGACCCGCACATTCGTCCGCGCGCTCTCGTCTTCGCAAAACAAAACCCGAGCTGACGATTTTCGCATCGGGTATATTCGATGCCGCGTGTTCGGGCGACCCCGATTCACGCCGCGCGACGAAAATTACGACGCGACCGACGGTTTTGTCAATGACGTCAGATCAAAACATTGCGGGGGTTATTTGCATTGTTTTTGTTTTTATACATCCGCTTTATATGCTGGTATTTCCATCGAAATGGCAATGACATTGAGAGAATTAATGTAAATAACTATGTGAGGTTGCGATTAAAGAATGTAAACAAACCGGGAAACATTTATTCGTTTTCTTCGTGGTTGTTTTGACGTGAAAAAAGACGTTGGAAATAAAGTAATAATTTTATTTGTCGTGAATTTTTCATGACGAATTTGCGGAGGTTAATATTTAGGTCAAGATTATATATCGGACTAAAACGAATAGCAGGGTCAGAATGGATTTTAGTTGCGTCAGTCGTGCGAAGTTAAATTAATTGATGGCGTTATTTTGTTTTACGTTGTTTTGTCGCGGAACTTTGTTTGTTTATTGGGAGACGTTGAAACGTCGATTAATCGCAAAAAATGAATTGTGATTTGTTTAAGATTCCTCGGGGACGATAATTGTATGTTTATTGTTGACGTTACGTTCACGTTGCGTTCTAATCAAATTTAAAAGTACTATAAATTGTATTTAATTAGGCATAAACGTTCACTAACAAGCGCTGTAATTTAATTATTGTTTTCACAAATGACTTTTTCGTCAATATTTTATTACACTCAGTGATCCGTTTATTCGAGGTTTATGGGAAATCTGTGCTTTTATTTGAATTCGATATTTCTTAGGTATTTTGAAGTAAAAGGATTATATATTTTTATGCACATATATAAACGTATATAGGAACTAATATGAATGTATATAATTTTTAACAATAAATAGTGTTTATTTTTAAGAGGAAAAATATAATATAAAACATAGTTATAATTTTTGTTATACTAAACAATAACATGCATGACCTCTAATGAAGAACGTTATTGGTTTTTGTTTGTTATAAGTTAATTTTTGTATTTTAGCCAAAATATTAACGTGTAACATACTTCCTTCATTGGAATTCAAAACTGGTTTAAAATTAATAATCTTTAATTACAAACAAATTTTCATTATATTAAAATATATATTATATTTTCATTGAAATACACAATAAAACTGTCAAACGATTATTTATTTCGGAATTAAGCGATATATAACACACATTTTGAATTAGCATAAGCGCATTTAGAATAATTACTGTCAAACATGGAACAGTTTTTTAACATTGCTTGCTCGCATGTCGAGCGAATCCCTCAGTCAACCGAATCCGATTTGTATACTCTAACAAAACAAGCTGAATATACGCGCCTTATTTTAAGACAGTCGTCGGAATTACAGCTGTCAGGTGTCTCTATATGAAACGGTTTGATTTAATGTCTGATGCTGAATTTTCATGCAATGACTTAATCCAAAAAAAATGCCCGCATTTTATTAGTTTGTTTACATCTTTATCTTTCTCCATACCCTTTCAGTTTGTTTTAACGTTAACAATATTGTTATTTCATTTCCATTCTACATGTTTACTTTTTGACATTGTTGATTGACATTTTCATTACATTTGTTTACATGTTTTACCATTGTCCTATCATTTTATTTTTGTTTGTTTATTCTTTTTATTGTATACGTTACTTTTCATACATTGTTTTTACTTTTGTCACCGTTAAGGAGATGGGGCACCATACCGGGTGCGATGTTCGGGGAAACTTTACTGACACCGTTAACTGACAAACAAGTAATCAAGTACTTATAAAATCAGTAATATAAGTACACTCAGAAAAATTAAACGTAGAAAATTGCTGTTTATAATACTAATTTGGAGATATTAAAGTAAAAACCTAAAAATGACTGTTTTTCCTTGTAAAAATACTGTTTTTCATACCAAATTTGTCTTCTATTTTTTATTATAATGCTATTATAAACAGTAATTTTTAGGATTTTGTTTTAATGTCGCCAAATTAGTGTTATAAACAGCACTTTTCATAAGTTTAATTTTTCTGAGTGTATATTTTAAATTATAATTTTATTCAGTATATAAATCGAATATCGAATTTTTTTTGAATTTTCAATTTTGCCACATCGACGTCATGTAATGATGTATTTTATTTCTGCACATTTTTAATTTTCGTCTATATTTAAAACATATTTAAATTTTATTAATTTTCCATCGTGTAAACATCATGAAATGTACAATTATTCCCATATGTATAAGTTCCCATAAGACTCCGTGTAGTTT